>JAXIVH010000028.1:3872081-3884581 GCA_036785325.1 Urophycis tenuis | reverse complement strand
TCGCCCACACCTGCGCTCACCTCCAGTGGTCTCCATGACGACGCTCCGTGCTGCAGCTGCCTGTAGCTGTGGCGCTAGCTTAGCATGCTGAGCTTCCACCAGGGCGGTGATGTCATCAAAACAGACATGTCCTGAGTGGACAGAAGTGACACACCTGGTGTCCATGGTGACTTCACTTGTGTCTTGTCACGATGACAAGGGTGCTGTTTCTCCCCCACGGGGAAATACCTCCCTGTGATCTGTCTGCACCTGGGAGGGCGTGGCTTCACTGCTCACACCTGCAGGGTGGGGGAGGGGGATGGTGGGGGGGTACTCCTGGGGTTGCTAAGCAACAGTCATTTGGCAGTTGTAACAGTAGCTGACAGGTTGAGCAATAAAAGCACAGACAGTGAAACCACAATGCGAGTAAACCTGCTACATGGAGACAACAAAGACAACAACAGGACTGTACGTCCCCCCCACTTGTGATGTCAACAACGGAAGGATTTTGAAACGGCTGGCATCGGCTGATAAGCCTCTTCACACTAAGATAGGGTCCTGTTCAGCGTCAGGAAAGATCCACTGTGTTACAGAAGGGAAGTCTGGTGTCACAGCAGCAGAAGGACAGTGCAGCCCAAACAGAACACACTGGTAACTGTGATCAGGGTCCTGCGTCGTGAGTCAATGCAGTGTGTGGGACGCTGGAGTCCTCCAGCTGCTCCGAGTTGATCCGCTCGTTCCTTTCCCACACGCCAGCCTCCCGGTGAAAGTAGGCTAATCCCTGGAGCTGAGTACTCTCTCATGGAGCTGCAGACCCTTCAGGACACAAACATCCCAGTGACAGAACAATGCTGGGGGCTTGTTTTCCATTTCAGCTTTTTTTCACTTCTTCTCGTATTTATTCATGTTCGTAGAAAATTTCACCCCCAAATCTCCCATGATGCACTGTGCTGTACGAGCCCCATGGGCTCTGGATGAGGCCGTGGTTTGAGTATATGGTGCTACAAGCCATCGCGGCGCACGTAGCATGACGTAGCATGACGTAGCACGACGTTGATAAGATAAGATAAGATAAGATAAGATATTCCTTTATTAATCCCCCTTAGGAGAAATTCACAGTGACCAGCAGTACAGGGGATAGATGTGCAGTAAGAGCCTGGCTAAGTCAATACACAATAAACATTAAACAATAAATTAGATTAAATACGAGCTCTTAAGTCAGGTCGGTGACGAGTGAGACCTGTATGCATACTAGTGTCCTTGATAGCTGTTTATGGTGCAAAATGCAAGGTAGATAGATAGTGCAAATATGCGGAAAGTGCAAGGTGCAAGATGTGCAAATTTATACAGGTATTCCAGGTACAACATATGAATAGACCTGGAAATAACAACGGCTAGGACACGTCCACGGTGTGTGGTGTGGTGTATGTGAATGTGAAGTTCAGTCCATTCCATTTGTCTTTTGTCTGGTGGTGTTGGAGCTTCCTGAGCCTGATGGTTGGTGGGATGAGGGAGCGCCCAAGCACTTGAGGCACTGGGTAGTTGGGTAGTTTAGCACGGCAGGTAATTACTTAGCATGGAGTAAGATAGCTTAGCATGTGAGAGCTATAGCATGGCAACGTGAGCCGGGACGCCAGATGTTGGCTTGACTTTGAATGAACTTTATTGACACAATCTTCATGCATTCATGACATCATTTGGAATAGATGTCTTTTAAAACGCTGATGCACAAAGGCCTTTTTATTTAATTAGGTATATGCGAAAGAGTAAAATATTGAATTAGTGAAACCAAACAAACGATAGCGTGCAGTAAAAAACTGTAACATGACCCAAATAAGAAACTGTTATCTTCATCTCTGTTCAGTTGTATTTTGAGGTAAAAACAATTCAGGATCACGCTTCAGGAACCTTGTTCCTTCGTTGATCCAATTGGGCAGAAATCAATACATTCTGTCTTTATTGGGATGAATTTGTTCCTCTACAAGAAGAGAATCCCGAGCCGTGTTAGTGTGACACTGGAAGGCTCTGGCTCCCCTCCACCTCCTCTGGAGACATGAGGCTTCATGTCTCCAGAGGAAGACCACAGCCCTGAGGAGACGCTGTGGACCACTGTGCTGACAACACTGAAACCTTTCCTCTTGGCTGTGTGCCTGTGTGTGTGTGTATCACTATGTGTTTGTGTGTATATCACTGTGTGTTTGTGTGTGTGTATATCACTGTGTGTTTGTGTGTGTGTATCTCTGTGTTTGTGTGTGTTTGCATCACTATGTGTTTGTGTGTTTGTGTATCTCTGTGTTTGTGTGTATATCACTGTGTTTGTGTGTGTGTGTGTATCTCTGTGTTTGTGTGTGTATCACTGTTTGAGTGTGTGTGTATCTCTGTGTTTGTGTGTGTGTATCTCTGTGTGTGTGTATCACTGTGTTTGTGTATGTGTATCTGTGCGCGTGTGTTTATGTGTGTGTGTATCTCTGTGTTTGTGTGTATATCACTGTGTTTGTGTGTGTGTGTATCTCTGTGTTTGTGTATCTCTGTGTTTGTTTGTGCATCACTATGTGTTTGTGTGTGTGTGTGTATCTCTGTGTTTGTGTGTATATCACTGTGTTTGTGTGTGTGTGTGTATCTCTGTGTATCTGTGTGTGTATCTTTGTGTGTGTATCTCTGTGTTTGTGTGTGTGTATCTGTGTGTGTGTGTGTGTGTGTATCTCTGTGTTTGTGTGCATCACTATGTGTTTGTGTGTGTGTGTATCTCTGTGTTTGTGTGTATATCACTGTGTTTGTGTGTGTGTGTGTATCTCTGTGTTTGTATGTGTATCTCGTGTGTTTGTGTGTATCTGTGTGTGTATCTTTGTGTGTGTATCTCTGTGTTTGTGTGTGTGTATCTTTGTGTGTGTATCACTGTGTTTGTGTATGTGTATCTGTGTGTGTATCACTGTGTTTGTGTGTGTGTATCTGTGTGTGTGTATCACTGTGTTTGTGTGTGTGTATCTGTGTGTTTGTATCTTTGTGTGTGTATCACTGTGTTTGTGTGTGTGTATCGTTGTGTGTGTATCACTGTGTTTGTGTGTGTGTGAATCTGTGTGTGTGTATCTTTGTGTGTGTATCACTGTGTTTGTGTGTGTGTATCTGTGTGTGTGTGTGTATCTCTGTGTTTGTGTGCATCACTATGTGTTTGTGTGTGTGTGTATCTCTGTGTTTGTGTGTATATCACTGTGTTTGTGTGTGTGTGTATCTCTGTGTTTGTATGTGTATCTCTGTGTTTGTGTGTATCTGTGTGTGTATCTTTGTGTGTGTATCTCTGTGTGTGTGTGTGTATCTTTGTGTGTGTATCACTGTGTTTGTGTATGTGTATCTGTGTGTGTATCACTGTGTTTGTGTGTGTGTATCTTTGTGTGTGTATCACTGTGTTTGTGTGTGTGTATCTTTGTGTGTGTATCACTGTGTTTGTGTGTGTGTATCTTTGTGTGTGTATCACTGTGTTTCTGTGTGTGTGAATCTGTGTGTGTGTATCTTTGTGTGTGTATCACTGTGTTTGTGTGTGTGTATCTGTGTGTGTATCTTTGTGTGTGTATCACTGTGTTTGTGTGTGTGTGTATCTGTGTGTGTGTATCTTTGTGTGTGTATCACTGTGTTTGTGTGTGTATCTGTGTGTGTGTATCTTTGTGTGTGTATCACTGTGTTTGTGTGTGTGTATCTGTGTGTGTATCTTTGTGTGTGTATCACTGTGTTTGTGTGTGTATCTCTGTGTGTGTGTATCACTGTGTTTGTGTGTGTGTGTATCTGTGTGTGTGTATCTTTGTGTGTGTATCACTGTGTTTGTGTGTGTGTGTGTATCTTTGTGTGTGTATCAATGTGTTTGTGTGTGTGTATCTTTGTGTGTGTATCACTGTGTTTTTGTATGTATCTGTGTGTGTGTATCACTGTGTTTGTGTGTGTGCATCTGTGTGTGTATCACTGTGTTTGTGTGTGTGTATCTGTGTGTGTGTATCTTTGTGTGTGTATCAATGTGTTTGTGTGTGTGTATCTTTGTGTGTGTATCACTGTGTCTGTGTATGTATCTGTGTGTGTGTATCACTGTGTTTGTGTGTGTGTATCTGTGTGTGTGTATCACTGTGTTTGTGTGTGTGTGTGTATCTGTGTTTGTATCTTTGTGTGTGTATCACTGTTTGTGTGTGTGTATCTGTGTGTGTATCTTTGTGTGTGTATCACTGTGTTTGTGTGTGTGTATCTGTGTGTGTATGTATGTATCTTTGTGTGTTTATCACTGTGTTTGTGTGTGTGTGTATCTTTGTGTGTGTATCACTGTGTTTGTGTGTGTGTATTTGTGTGTGTGTATCACTGTGTTTGTGTGTGTGTGTATCTGTGTGTGTATCACTGTGTTTGTCCCCTCCCCCCTCGCTCCACAAGGTGACCCACCCCCCGCGGGCGGAGCAGCAGGTGCAGTTGATGGGGGGCTTCGATGAGAAGGCCTACCTGGCGGGGAAGCAGATGAAGCCGGGCGAGGACCCCTACCGAGAACACGCCTTCAACCTGCAGGAGAGCAACCGGCTGGGCAGCGAGAGGTCCATCAGAGACACCAGACATTACAGGTGAGATCCCTGAGAGTATAGGTGAGATACCTGAGAGTATAGGTGAGATACCTGAGAGTACAGGTGAGATACCTGAGAGTACAGGTGAGATCCCTGAGAGTACAGGTGAGATCCCTGAGAGTACAGGTGAGATCCCTGAGAGTACCGGTGAGATACCTGAGAGTACAGGCGAGATACCTGAGAGTACAGGTGAGATACCTGAGAGTACAGGTGAGATCCCTGAGAGTACAGGTGAGATCCCTGAGAGTACCGGTGAGATACCTGAGAGTACAGGCGAGATACCTGAGAGTACAGGTGAGATACCTGAGAGTACAGGCGAGATCCCTGAGAGTACCGGTGAGATACCTGAGAGTACAGGCGAGATACCTGAGAGTACAGGTGAGATACCTGAGAGTACAGGTGAGATCCCTGAGAGTACAGGTGAGATACCTGAGAGTACAGGTGAGATACCTGAGAGTACAGGCGAGATACCTGAGAGTACAGGTGAGATACCTGAGAGTACAGGTGAGATACCTGAGAGTACAGGTGAGATCCCTGAGAGTACAGGTGAGATCCCTGAGAGTACAGGTGAGATACCTGAGAGTACAGGTGAGATACCTGAGAGTACAGGTGAGATACCTGAGAGTACAGGTGAGATCCCTGAGAGTACAGGTGAGAGGGGCAGACCAATCAGATACATTAGAGGTGTGAGGGCCAATTGTGTAAGGGTTTAGTTTAGTTTATTGAATTTATAAAAGGACAGTGTGCAGTACATTAATCATTTAACAAATGAGATGATGGTTGCACCAGATTTAGCAGAGCAGCTAATTTCCATCTGCAGTCCTCGTACATAAAAACTGACGATTAATTACAGTGAGATGAGACAAGACAGACAACAAGAAGGTATACAGTATAGAACATATGTATGTAGTATAGAACATATTATGGTCAATACAATAATATACATTAAGAATGTTTATAAAAGTGCATAGTGCGGCTCAAATAGAAGATGCAGTCAAACATTCATATAAAGTGCACATAGTTTTCAGTAATAGAAAATAAAAGATAATAAATACATTAAAACTCACATCGAGATGCACAAATTGCTGAGTATATAGTATATATAGGGACATAGGTAGAGCCCCGTAGGGCTGTAGGGCCCAGAGGTACCCACAGGTAACCTCAGCACAGAGGTCTCAATCTCAGTACTAGCATGACTGTTGTGCTCCATGAGAATGAGACTACCCACAAGGGTAGCCTGGTCCCCAGAGGTACCCACTGGCCCAGAAGTCTCAATCTCAGTGCTGCCATGATGAGGTACCTACAGGTAACCTCAGCACAGAGGTCTCAATCTCAGTGCTAACATGACTGGTGGCTCAGAATCCAGTTTTTGTTGAATCCGTGATAATCTGGGATGTGTTTCAGATATTCTGGAAGCCTGTTCCATTCGCTGGTGGCTTTTGACTTCTGAACAAGGCTGCACAAAGGTCTTCAGGAGGGGAGGTGCTGCGTTATGAATGATTTTATGAATTAGGCGAATATCTGAAAACACAATTAGATTATCAAGACTAAGCATTTTAGATTTAAATAGTAGATCACAGTGATAG
The DNA here is from genome assembly GCA_036785325.1 of Urophycis tenuis. Taxonomy (NCBI): domain Eukaryota; kingdom Metazoa; phylum Chordata; class Actinopteri; order Gadiformes; family Phycidae; genus Urophycis; species Urophycis tenuis. The sequence continues at coordinate 3,878,430 of JAXIVH010000028.1, read as the reverse complement.
AGCCGTCGAGGTTTCTTGTCAAGAACTTTCAGGGATTGATTGTAAAGTGATCTTACTGGATTCAGAGCCGTCCTACTGGCCTGAGACCAAGATGATACACAGTACAGGAAAGGAGACAGAATCATGGCATGTAGATATGCTTTAGCAGCTACGGTTGACAGTGCATTGCGAATGAAACGGAAATTTGCAATATTATACCGGAGTGTGTTACACATCTTTTTAATGTGTTTTTAAATGTTAGGGTGGAGTCCAGCATTCACACCTAGGTATTTAAATTGTTCAACATTATTTATCCTGTGACCATTTACAAAGATGTTGGGGTGTTCGTTATGTTTCCGGTCATTTGAAAAGTACAGTCAAGTACAGTAAAGTACTGTCTTTTTTGTGTTCAGTGTAAGGCATTAGTCACTGAGCTACTCTGCTACCCGTTCCATGGCTGCTGTTAATTTATGTGCTATTGTAAGGACATCTTTCCCATGTGTAACATTCATTAATTCACAGGGCAAGAGGTCCAAGAACCCATCCTTGTGGCACACCCAAAGTGCAGGTTCTCAAATGGGACATTTGATCCTTACACATTGGGTATGTCCACTTAGATATGATTGAAGCCAGGATAGCACGTTGGATGAGAGATTAAATTGAGTTAGTTTGGTCAGCAGTACAGAGTTGTTTAAAGTGTCAAAAGCCTTACGAAGATCCATAAAGACTGCCCCAACAACACCCCCTTTGTCAACACGAGCCTTACTTGTCTCAAAGAAAAAGCAGCAAGCAGTTTCCGTGGAGTGATGCGCTCTAAAGCCATATTGCCTGGGATGTAACAGACCTTCATGATTGAGATGTGATGTTAGTTGCTCAGCCACAACTTTTCAATAACTTTAGATGTCACTGGGAGTATGCTAATAGGTCTGTAATGTTTCATGATGATCACCATATTTGAAGACAGGTGTTAGAATAGCAGTCTTGAGAGAGGAGAGGAATATACATTCATCGAGCGACCTGTTTATTATACATGAGATTGGGGTGAAGATGGTATTGTTATGTTTTTTTATAAGGACCTGGTCAATCCCCCAGGTATCCTTTGCTCTGGAGTTAGAGAGTGATGTCAGGATTTTGGTTACCTTAGATTTTGTTCATTAAAATCGTAGAAGGCTGTGTTGTTGTAGAAGAGCAGTTAGTTAGTTTTGTAGTGGGACAGCTCAGTTCCGAAACAGAGTTAATAAAATAATTATTAAAAGTAGTTGCCACATATCCTGCAATCCTTGTGTGTATCCTGTTTCCTGAAGCAGTGACTAAACTGGTTTGGTTGTTTACATAAAGCTCTATGGGTCTGCCTTTGGGATGCTCCCTACCTGGTCAATACATTTCCAAAGAAGTTTGGGATTCCCTTTGGCCTGCTTTATGACATCTAAAATAAGTTTGCTTTTGTCTTTCTAAGCTGTCCTGTGACTTTTTTAAGGCTGTTAAAAACCAGCCTGTCGGTTAGCAGTCCTGACTTAAGCGATTTTTTCAAGAGCAGCATCTCTGTCTTTCATCAGTTTCCAGAGCTTGTCATGAAACCAAGGCAGATTCTGTCTGCGCTTGTGTTTCTGTGGTGCTGTTTGAGTGAATTTATTCAGTACTTGTGTGATGTTTTTCCTGAGCTTGTCACAAAAATCCCTTTCGGCTTGACTTTGGGATCCCAGAGAACTTGGCATGGTTAGCAGTCTGCAAAAGTCTAGTCAGCTGTTGTTTAGCTACTGCAACATTGGCCGTGTGTGATGGTGTGTTACTGTGTGGGTTAGGCAGTGATGATCCGTGAGTCCCCACAGCGACCGGCTGGCGTCAGTGGTTGAGCTATTGTTAGCCTGGCGTTTCTGGCTCCGGGGACGCTGGTGTGGTCCTGGGGTCTCCACGGCTGCTAGGCGACCAGGCCAGCGCTAGCCGTTAGCGTGACCCCGCTGAGGGCCCGAGGTGTGACGCCGGGAATGCCGGTGTGGTCCCGCGGTCTCTGCAGCTGCTAGGCCGGCATTAGCGACCAGGCTAATGCCGGCCGTCGACGCGGCCCTGCTGAGAGACTGCTGGCTGCCGGGACACAGACGGAGGTCTCCAGACATCCACAGGGGGGGATGTGCGTGTGGGCCAGGCAGTGGTGATCCGTGAGTTTTGAATTTGGGTCTGCATGTCCGGGTTGTAGGAGAACTTTTTGTTGCACATGCTGCCTTCGCAGCAGCAGAAAGACACATCTGTGGTGGGGATTCTCCTCTGGAACGTCTTGGTATGGCTGGGCGAGTTGGGCTAGCCGCTAGCCTAGCCCGGATACCTCCGCATTGCGCCTCTTCTGCTTCCTCGCACACCGCTTCTGACGTCTCCTTTCCGGGGGAGGGGTGGCAGTCGAGTCTGGTGTCCGAACGTTTTGGCAGTGTCCAAAACGTTGTGAATCCTGCTCTTGCAGATGTCTAGCAGAGCCTGTCGACTGGACTTGTATTCCGACGGAGACAGACAAGACGAATATGACAAACACTTATTAAACGAGAAAAACACTGCATTGTCGGGAGCGCAAGTGGCAGCTGCGTCTAAACGCGCCGCCATCTTCAGGTCAGGGTCATTGCAGGTCAGGTGTCCAACATTACAGGTGCATTACAGGTGAAAGGGAACCAGTCAGAGACACAAGACTTTACCAGAATCAGAATCAGAATCAGAATCCATCCATCCATCCATTATCGTGACCGCTTATCCTCTACGAGGGTCGCGGGGGGGCTGGAGCCAATCCCAGCTGCAACGGGCGAGAGGCGGGGTACACCCTGGACAGGTCGCCAGCCTATCACAGGGCTAACATACATAGACAAACAACCATTCACACTCACATACACACCTATGGTCAATTTAGAGACACCAATTAACCTAATCCCCAACCTGCATGTTTTTGGTCTGTGGGAGGAAGCCGGAGTACCCGGAGAGAACCCACGCAAGCACGGGGAGAACATGCAAACTCCACACAGAAAGGTCCCGGGTCCCAGGTGGATTCGAACCCAGAACCCACTTGCTGTGAGGCGACAGTGCTAACCACTGCACCACCGTGCCGCCCAGAATCAGAATCAGAATTCGATTTATTGCCAAGTAGGTTTGCACCTACAAGGAATTTGTCATGATGCAATTGGTGCAATAGAAAGCAGTATTAAAAAGAAATAAAAATAAGATAAAAGTAAGTAAGTAAAAATAACTATAAATATAAATATATATATACAATGTACAATGAAATTGGAATACTGAACTATTGGTCCTGAATGAGGACACACTGTATTCACTGTGCGTTAATGTAACGCAGGTGATCTGAAGATGCCACGTTGATGTAGCATGTAGGACTGTGTGGGGGAAGGGAGAGAGTCAGTGTCAGGGGGGGGCTCCGGGCCTTGTTGACAAGGCTAGTGGCAGACGGGAAAAAACTGTTCATGTGCCGTGAGGTTTTGGTCCTGATGGACCGCAGCCTCCTGCCAGAGGGGAGTGCCGCAAAGAGTGTGTGACCGGGGTGGGAGGGGTCGGCCATAATCTTGCCTGCACGCCTCAGGGTCCTGGGGGTGTACAGGTCCTGGAGCGACGGCAGATTGCAGCCAATCACCTTCTCTGCAGACCGAATGACGCGCTGCAGTCTGCCCTTGTCCTTGGCAGTGGCAGCAGCGAACCAGATGGTGATGGAGGTGGTGAGGATGGACTCAATGATGGAGGAGTAGAAGTGCACCATCATTGTCCTGGGCAGGTTGAATTTCTTCAGCTGCCTCAGGAAGTACATCCTCTGCTGGGCTTTCTTGATGAGGGAGCTGATGTTCAGCTCCCACTTGAGATCCTGGGAGATGACAGTTCCCAGGAAGCGGAAAGACTCCACAGTGTCAATTGTGTAGTCACAGAGGGTAATGGAGGCAGGTGAGGCTGAGTACTTCCTGAAGTCCACAACCATCTCCACTGTCTTTAGAGCGTTGAGCTCTAGGTTGTTACGGCTGCACCATGTCACCAGATGGTCAACCTCCCACCTGTAGTCAGACTCATCACCATCAGAAATTAGTCCGATGAGGGTGGTGTCATCCGCAAACTTCAGAAGCTTGACGGACTGGTGACTGGAGGTGCAGCTGTTTGTGTACAGGGAGAAGAGCAGAGGAGAAAGTACACAGCCCTGGAGGGAACCGGTGCTGATGGTCTGTGAGTCGGAGATGTGTTTACCCAGCTTCACCCAGATTGGCAGCTGTCATCTGTCATCACGGCACGACCTTCACGGATTCGAGGCTTTGATTGGTCTGGCTGGAGGTAGGCGGGCTTAGAACACATACTGAAATGTCCAAGATGGTGGCGCCCAGAAGCTCAATTTTAGGCTTCATCTCCGCTGTTAAGAATGCCTATGGGTGACGTCACGGGGGGTTTGTCCGTTAGTTATATACAGTCTATGGTAAAAACAGATTCCTCCACCTTTAGTTTTGCCTTTAGTTTTCCACGTCTCTGTCCGCTCTGTAGAGTTGGAAGCCTGCCAGCTGCAGCGCAGAGTCCGGTATTAATCCACAAAGCCACGTCTCCGTGAAGCACAAAACAGCGGATGAAGAAAAGTCCCTGTTTCTTCCCAACAGCATTTGTAATTTGTCCAGTTTGTTGGGCAGTGAACGCACGTTGGAGAGAAATATTCCCGGTAGAGGTGTGCGTAATCCGCGCTGGCGAAGACGCACAAACGCACCGGCACGTTTCCCTCTCCTCCGCCGTTTCACTGCGTGAGCAAAGGTGAGCACACCTTTGACCAGAATGTCCAAAATTTCCAATGTTGGGAGAATGAAAGTAGGAAATAAATCCTCTGGCATTGTTACCCTGATGTTCATGAGCTCTTCTCTGGTGAAAGAGCTCTGGGTGCCATCGCAAAAAACGGAATTAAAACACAAAACAAAACAACGCGCACCAACACACCGAGGCGACCGTCCGCGGCGCCATCTTGGTATTATACTGGTGAAGGAGGGGCCCGGCATCGAGCTGCAGAAGCTCCAGGTGTGAGACGGTTGACCCAGGGTCTCCTGGTTGATCTCCATAAGAAGATCAAGGGTCTAATCTGGACTCTGCGGTGCTCCAGGCCCAAGACCAGAGAAGACAGTTAAGCATGGTGCCTGGATATTGTGCCCTGTAGGTCCACCCAGGGTCCCTAGGAGGAGCAGGTGGACGGGGTGCTCCTGTGTCTTAATACTGCCAGGTCCACATGTATGTTTGGATCGGTTCTGTCCACCTTCATCCCACCCTCCAGCCCTCAGCTCTTCTGAAGGCCGTCTGTCCATCTGTTGGTGGTTCCACCACTCCAGGACCATCTGAAGGAACCTCACAGGAGCACAGGAACCAGTGTTGGTGGTGCCATCGCAGGAGGTGGAACTGGTCCACCTCACCGCTCCTTGGTGAGGAACCTCAACAGGTTCTCATGGCTTCTCTCTGGTCCTCAGGTGTGCCTCTGTGAACTACGATGCGGACCTGCCCCCCACCAGCGTCATCATCACCTTCCACAATGAAGCTCGCTCCACCCTGCTCCGAACCATCAAGAGGTACTCACACACTCCTCTACCTTAATAAGGCTGCACAATGGAACAGGAAACCAAGATGCTTTGATGTGTGGAATCAAGCAGACAAGAGCAAACCAACTCAGACATATCTCTGAGTCTCTCAGTGTCTCATCCTCTCTCTGTTATCTCACCTGCTGCTGTGTTTCTCTGTCTCTCTCTCTCTCTCTCTCTCTGTGTGTCTCTCTCTCTCTCTCTCTCTCTCTCTCTCTCTCTCTCTCTCTCTCTCTCTCTCTCTCTCTCTCTCTCTCTCTCTCTCTCTCTCTCTCTCTCTCTCTCTCTCTCTCTCTCTCTCTCTCCAGTGTGCTGATGAGGAGTCCAGCTTCATTGATTCAGGAAATCATCCTGATCGACGACTTCAGCTCAGATCGTGAGTCTCTGCTCTCTCTCTCCATATGGCTGTATGTCTCTCTGCCTCTCTCTCTCTCTACTGCTTACATCTTTCTCTCATCTTTCTAATGTATGTGTGACCATTTGTCTGTATGTTGTCTGTGTGTGTGTGAGAGAGAGAGAGTGTGTGGTTGTCTCTATGTGACTGTGTGTGTGTGTGTGTGTGTGTGTGTGTGTGAGAGAGAGAGAGAGTGTGTGGTTGTCTCTGTGACAGTGTGTGTGTGTGTGTGTGTGTGTGTGAGTGTGTGGTTGTCTCTATGTGACAGTGTGTGTGTGTGTGTGAGTGTGTGGTTGTGTGTCATGTGTTTTTCATAAACCTCTCACACACAAACCAGTAGGCTGCTGTTGTCTGATCTGTCCAGACAGGAGGGCTAATCCTAATAGGGTTAGAGCACACACACACACACACA
>JAXIVH010000028.1:3841779-3864381 GCA_036785325.1 Urophycis tenuis | reverse complement strand
GCATGTCTGCAGAGATGTGCAGACATTAGAATATGTGGGTTTACATTTAAACCCTGCACGGTTTGTAGACATGCATACAATTTAAGTTACCCACTTTAAAGTACACAAGTTTACAAAACCTTATTGTTATTTTCTAAATCCAAATGGAACTGCTTTTGTTGAGGTTAAGCATCATGAAACTGTCATGAACACATGAAACATCATGAACACATGAAACATCATGAACACATGAAACATCTTTCAATACATGTAAGAGTTTGTCAGGAAGAAACATTCCTCTCTCTGACCCCAACAGAGACCCCATCTGGTCTGATTTACTGTCTATAGATCAAGATTTATTAATCATAACCCTGATTTACTGTCCATAGAACTTTATTAATATCTGATTTACGGTTTAAGACTCTGATCTGCTGTCAATCGTCAAACATTGCCTTAACACACATAGAGCAGAGTGTTGTCTGCTCTCTGCTTCTCTGCACAGCCTGTAGGGAACCACAGAGCAGAGTGTTGTCTGCTCTCTGCTTCTCTACACAGCCTGTAGGAACCACAGAGCAGAGTGTTGTCTGCTCTCTGCTGCTCTACGCAGCCTGTAGGAACCACAGAGCAGAGTGTTGTCTGCTCTCTGCTGCTCTGTGGGAACCACAGAGCAGAGTGTTGTCTGCTCTCTGCTGCTCTACACAGCCTGTAGGAACCACAGCTGGTGGTACTCCATGTGAAGCCTACATGAAGGCGCTGTGTGTCCCTCTCCAGAGCTCTCCTTCAGGGTGTGGATGTGCGGGGGCAGTCTGGAGATCCTGCCGTGCAGCCGGGTAGGACACGTCTTCAGGAAGAGACACCCCTACGATTTTCCCAGAAGGCAATGCTCTCACCTACATCAAGTGAGTACCAGGGAGCAGTCAGCCAAACCACAGAACGACCACCCAGTCTGCTGGTCGTGTGTGTGTGTGTACCTGTGTGTCTACCCGTCTGTCCATCTACTTGTCTCGCCTTCTACCTGTGTGTCTACCCGTCTGTCCACCTACTTGTCTCTCCTTCTACAAAGTTTGTACCTGTGTGTCTATCCGTCTGTCCATCTACTTGTCTCTCCTTTTACCTGTGTGTCTACCCATCTGTCCATCTACTTGTCTCTCCTTCTACCTGTGTGTCTACCCGTCTGTCCACCTACTTGTCTCTCCTACCTGTGTGTCTACCTGTCTGTCCACCAACTTGTCTCTCCTTCTACCAGTGTGTCTACCCGTCTGTCCATCTACTTGTCTCTCCTTCTACCTGTGTGTCTACCCGTCTGTCCATCTACTTGTCTCTCCTTCTACCAGTGTGTCTACCCGTCTGTCTATCTACTTGTCTCTCCTACCGGTGTGTCTACCCGTCTGCCATCTACTTGTCTCTCCTTCTACCAGTGTGTCTACCCGTCTACTCGTCTTGTCTAACTTTCTATCATTTTGTCTGTCTGTCTGTCTCTCTCCCTGTCTGTTGACCTGTCTGTCTGCCTGTCTGCAGGAACACGCGGCGTGCAGCAGAGGTCTGGATGGATGAGTACAAGCAGTATTACTACTCCGCACGGCCCTCAGCGCAAGGCAAGGCCTTCGGCAGGTCAGCCCCCTGTTACTACTGGTTACTACTGGTTACTACTGTTACTACTAGTTACTACTGGTTACTACTGTTACTACTGGTTACTACTGGTTACTACTGTTACTACTGGTTACTACTGGTTACTACTGTTACTACTGGTTACTACTGTTACTACTGGTTACTACTGGTTACTACTGTTACACTACTGGTTACTACTTACTACTGGTTACTACTGTTACTACTGGTTACTACTGGTTACTAGTGTTACTACTGGTTACTACTGTTACTACTGGTTACTACTGGTTACTACTGTTACTACTGTTACTACTGGTTACTACTGTTACTACTGGTTACTACTGGTTACTACTGTTACTACTGGTTACTACTGGTTACTAGTGTTACTACTGGTACTACTACTGTTACTACTGTTACTACTGGTTACTACTGGTTACTACTGTTACTTACTGGTTACTACTGGTTACTACTGTTACTACTGGTTACTACTGTTACTACTGTTACTACTGGTTACTACTGTTACTACGGTTACTACTGTTACTACTGTTACTACTGGTTACTAGTGTTACTACTGGTTACTACTGTTACTACTGGTACTACTTCTTTACTACTGTTACTACTGTTACTACTGGTTACTACTGTTACTACTGGTTACTACTGGTTACTACTGGTTACTACTGTTACTACTGTTACTACTGGTTACTACTGTTACTACTGGTTACTACTGTTACTACTGTTACTACTGGTTACTACTGTTACTACTGTTACTACTGTTACTACTGGTTACTACTGTTACTACTGTTACTACTGGTTACTACTGGTTACTACTGTTACTACTGGTTACTACTGGTTACTACTGTTACTACTGGTTACTACTGGTTACTACTGTTACTACTGGTTACTAGTGTTACTACTGGTTACTACTGGTTACTACTGGTTACTACTGGTTACTACTGTTACTACTGGTTACTACTGTTACTACTGTTACTACTGGTTACTACTGTTACTACTGGTTACTACTGGTTACTACTGTTACTACTGGTTACTACTGGTTACTACTGGTTACTACTGTTACTACTGGTTACTACTGTTACGTACTGTTACTACTGGTTACTACTGTTACTACTGTTACTACTGGTTACTACTGTTACTACTGGTTACCACTAGTTACTACTGGTTACTACTGGTTACCACTGGTTACTAGCTCACTGTTACCACAAGTTACTACTGGTTACTAGCTCACTGTTATCATTTACATTTACAGTTAGGGCATTTAGCAGACACTTTTATCCAAAGCAACTTACAAAGAGTACATTTGTCATAAGAAGGTGAAACATTTCATTTCTGTTAATACAGTAAGAAAGTCACCAGAACAAGTTTCAATCATTTCAATTGCTAGATTAAGGTTAACCATTGCTAGTATACAACATCTCTGACTAAGTTCCAAGTTACAAAGAGCGATAAAGTGCCAAGACGTACAACAAACATGAGGAGAGGTTTTTTTTTCTTTCTTTTGGGGGGGGGGGGGGGGGGGGGGGGGGGTGGTCAGTAGAGGATGGATGTTATGCACTTATCACTAGTTAATACTGGTTTCTAGCTCAATGTTACCACTCATTACTACTTGTTACTGCTGGCTCCTCCTTTAGCAGCCCTGGCCCCTTGCGCTGTTATTAGTTCCTAGCTAGTTACTGTCTAGTTACCAGTTAGTCATCTTGCATGAGAACCACTGTTGCAGTTTCAAACTCAACAGTGTCCCCATAATGACAACGACCTAAAAGATCACCTCCAACATGATCACTAACGCTCCAACACACCTGGGCTCCCCGAATGGTGGTGACATCACGGCGAGCCCTGAGGTGACGCCGGCCCCCTGGGTCCCCCTGTGGGGTGATGGGTGGTCAGACATCCACTCCATCCCCTCCTGTGACACGTCACACGCAAACCAACGGATCTGCGATGGTCTTAGCCGTGACTGCTGCCGGGACAGCTCTTCAGACCTTCAGACCTTCACGCCTGCGTTTGCATGTGAACTGGAGCCCAGATGTTCAGAGCCATTGTTGGCGTAGCCTCGTGTCTTGTTCACGCCAGCGTGTGTAATTTAGTGTGATACTCAAGCCTGCTGTATCACATTGCATTTTGAATTCCATAGTTGAAGGGAAATTCCACCTCACGTCAGCAGCGTCCACGCTGTGAGCTGTTGATTCATAAGACGAGATCAGACAGCTGACAGAGGGCCAGGCCCTCCAGGATTTAAAACCATTCCTGGAGCTATACTTTTGGCCGTGTCTGTTTTCTGATACAAATCATAACTCCGCCATGATCATAAAAATAAAAAACTTTTGTTTGGTTTTATTGTAGCCATACTAAAATGTGGCAGTGATAGTATTTTCTACTGTATTTGACTCTGTTTGTATTTATTTATATATCTATATTTAATCATCTAGTGTTGTGTAGTCATATGTACTCTATTAGAGAACACATGTGAACTCTATTAGAGTGTTTTCCTCGTTTCCCTTCTCTTTTTATTGCAGTGTTGCACATGAAGAGCAACAGACTGACAGACTGAGGCAGTAACATGTAAATAGAGATCTAGATAGAAGCCCCCTGACTTAGATCCCACTCTAAACACAGATGTCACTAGAGAAACATAGCATGCAGGATCCATGCAGCCAACATAACCATGTCTACAAATGTTCCCCCTCAAAGATATCGCTCCACCTGCAGCCCCTCCCACCAGAACACTGCATTAGGGGGGGGAGGATTTTACAAAGTGTTTTTTGACATCATTGTTTGGTTGGTCAGAGGTCAGGATAGACATCTGTTTGAGCTGTATCTAATGGTCCACATCCTCATGAGGCGGCTGCTCTCTGACAACATGTTCCTACTGCCGTCCCCGCCATCAGAAGACCAGCGCTCTGCTGAGGAAGAGGAAGGGCAGATGAACCCTTCAGCCAAAGGCCTGCAGGGCTCCTGCTGTTTCAATAACCTCTCCTCCTCTCTCCTCCTCTCCTCCTCTCCTCCTCTCTCCTCTCCTCTCTCCTCCTCTCCTCTCCTCTCTCCTCCTCTCCTCTCCTCTCCTCTCTCCTCCTCTCCTCTCCCCTCTCCTCCTCTCCTCTCCTCCTCTCCTCAGCATTGCAGAGCGCATGGCACTACGAAGAAAACTCAACTGCAAGCCGTTCCGCTGGTACATGGAGAACGTTTACCCAGAACTCAGGTGAGAACACACACACACAGTTGTGTCATGGCTGGGAATCATGAGGCATTCTGTTCCTATGTACAGGACCTTCATGAGACCTTTCAAACCCTTGGAAGACAGTCAATCAAAAAGTAATTTAATCAAATACCTTTAGCTTAGAAGTCAGCAGGCTCTTGTACCCCCCTTTGGCCTCAGGAGACCCTGTGTGAAGAGCCTCAGAAAGAACTACCCTGACACCCTGTTTCCCAGCGGGGGGCCTAATGAAAGGACAGGACGGTCAATTGACAGCCAGATGTGGAGGAGGTAGTGCAGGGAGAAGGTGTGGACATCTGTGGAGGCTTGTCACCATAACGAGCCCAGTGTGTGTGAGATTAGACCTGAGGGGATCTTCATGGAGGATTAGTGTGTGTGTTTCCCAGGCGAAGCCCAGCCTATATCAACACACTTAATAGAAATCATCTGCAAAGCTTTCTGCAGCTTGTGTGTGTGTGTGTTTGCGTGTGTGTGTTTGTGTGTGTGTGTGTGTGTGTGTGTGTATGTATGTGGCTGCTGCTGTTGTCATGGCGATATTTTGTGTTGCTTGGCAACATCTGAATCCTGCAGATACAGATGAGGAGAGAGAGAGAGAGAGAGAGAGAGAGAGAGAGAGAGAGAGAGAGAGAGAGAGAGAGAGAGAGAGAGAGAGAGAGAGAGAGAGAGAGAGAGAGAGAGCTAATGAAAGGCAATGGAGGGGAAAAGAAAGAGAGAGATGGATAGATGGGAGAGAGAGAGAGAGACTGTCACGAGGAAACGATAGAGAGGGGGAGGAAAAGAGTAAGAGAGAGAGAGGAAGGGACAGAGGGGGAGGACGAGAAAGAGCAAGAGAGGGTGGGGGAGGAAGAGAGAGATGTATGCCTGGAGGGACGACGATTAAAGAGAGATTGAGCAACGGGTCATTTGGGTCCATCTGGTCCACATGTTGAGTTCTGAATCGTCTCCTTGTCCCGGTCTCTCCCTCCGGTCCTGGGTCCTGGGTCCTGGACCAGGATCCCTGAGCAGGAGGCCGTCTCCAGCCTCCTGAAGCAGGGGGAGCAGTGCCTGGAGACCCACGGGGCCGAGGGTCTGGTCCTGGCAGAGTGCAGGGGCCACGGGGCCAACCGGCCCCAGTCTCAGGTACTCAGACACGCTGGAGGTCCACCAGAGTCTCAGGTACTCAGACACTCTGGAGGTCCACCAGAGTCTCAGGTACTCAGACACTCTGGAGGTCCACCAGAGTCTCAGGTACTCAGACACTCTGGAGGTGCACTAGAACGACTGAACCATAATGAGTTTCATATTTATGTAGCACTCATTTATTACAGTCTGTTTACCTCTCTCTCCTGCTCTCCATTACATTATGTTCACTTTCTCTCTCTCTCTCTCTCTCTCTCTCTCTCTCCCTCCTCTCAATCTAATCTGTCTCTTTGTCTGCTTGTCTCTCTCATTCTCTCATCCCTTTCTCTCACTCTCTTTCCTTTCCCTGATTCTCTCCCTGTCTCTGACTAACTGTCTGTCTCTCTCTATGTCTCTGTCGAACTGCCTGTCTTACTCTCTACCTGTCTCTCTCTGTTGAGAGGAAAGATGCCATAAGCCATGTTTGATAGAATCCTTCTATAATAACATAACTATAGTCACATGTTGCAATGTGATGTGATGTCACAGTAGTGAGTAGCGTGCAGCGAGCCACCAGCACGTTGGGATGACATCTGTCAGGTCCAGAGTCACATTGTACACACAGCCCAGCTGGTTCCTCTCCAGGAGACCCCCCCCCCCCACTCACACACACACACACACACACACACACACACACACACACACACACACACACACACACACACACACACACAGACATGCACACACACACACACACACACACAGACACACACACACAGACACACACACACACACACACACACACACACAGACATGCACACACACACACACACAGACACACACACACACACACAGACATGCACACACACACACACACAGACACACACACACACACACACACACACACACACACACACACACAGACACACACAGACACACACACACACACACACACACACACACACACACACACACACACACACACACACACACACACCTCAGGCGTATCTCTGCCATTAGCTTGAGGACGAGGAGTGCTGTGGAATGTAGACATGCCACCAGAGATGCATCTCATAGAAGTGTTGTATCCCTGAACCAGCTGTGGCCCGGACCACCCGGCCCAGACCACCTGGACCCAGAGGCAGGTTTACAGACTGAACAGAACCCGTCTGAGTAGTGAACACCCTCTAAGTCCAGACCCCGAGACCATGACGTTTGTACAAGAGGACAGAACCCCGGGTGGAGACATGTTCCTGGGTTCTGACCTGGGGAACCTGTTGTTCCTGGGTTCTGACCTGGGGAACCTGTTGTTCCTGGGTTCTGACCTGGGGAACCTGTTGTTCCTGGGTTCTGACCTGGGGAACCTGTTGTTCCTGGGTTCTGACCTGGGGAACGTGTTTCTGTAGAAATGGGAGCTGGTTGAGCCGTTCCTGAGACAGCAGGACCTCTGCCTGGCCATCTCAGCCTTCACCGCGGGGTCAAAGGTCAAGATGGAGCCCTGTAATACGAAGGAACCCAGACAGGTACAGGTCATAACAACAACATATATACATATATATATAACATATATACAACATACTTAACAGAATGACGTCCTGCCATATTCTGCTGACACAACATACATTGTTTTCATTCATTTGTGTGTTTCTTAGTTAGAAAACCTGAGCTGTCTGCTGCATGAATATATATGAATATAATATTGTGTTAATATATCTTATGATATATTAACTTATACTATGTCTTCAGATCTACACACAACTGAAACACATAGTTTCAGGCCTCAGAATAATGATATGCTCCAACTCAGAGAGGTTATTATGGTCTGTCATACATCACTTTGCTTCATTTACACGTGTGATGAACAAGATTTATGATCCATCTGAAGTGTTCTGGAGCCCGTCCCAGAGGGAACCGTTCCCCTGACGTTCTCCCCACTGAAGGAGCACCGTGTGTTTCCTGTTAAACTTAATGGCACAGTGTTCAATTTGTAGCACAAGGTTCCTTTGAGGGAGACGGTCTTCACAAAACAGTTGTTCTGTTTGTGGAGGTCAGCGGTTCTTCATCAGACATTCGTTCCAAAACGCTGGAGAACACAAACAAGTCTGTCCTGATGAGAGAGTAACCCCATGAGAACCGACAGGGGAACCGACAGGGGAGGAACAATTTATGAGGGAATATTTCCAGACACTATGAGAGGGTGAATATCTCCTGAAGCAATAAGAAGATGAACACTCCCAGTCCCACTCCCAACAATTAGAGTGAATATTTCCAGAAACTGAATCATTCAAGAGATTCTAAAAGGAGGAATACCTCAACAAGACAGTCGAGAGTGAATCTCTTCATGATATGAGAGAGAGCACGTCCACTCTATGAGAGATGTCTCAAACCATGTGTTAACACACGTCTACTCCATGAGACATGTCTCATGTGTTAACACACGTCCACTCCATGAGACATGTCTCATGTGTTATCACACGTCTACTCCATGAGACATGTCTCATGTGTTAACACACGTCCACTCCATGAGACATGTCTCATGTGTTAACACACGTCCACTCCATGAGAGATGTCTCATGTGTTAACACACGTCCACTCCATGAGAGATGTCTCAAACCATGTGCTCATTTTCCTCTGCAGAATCCACTCTGAGATCTGATGGTGGGAAATAAATCAGTGGTTCAGAGTGGCTTCTATACCCCAGACCCATGATGTGGACCCAGCGTGCGTGCGTGCCTGTGTGTGCATGCGTGCGTGTGTGTGTGTGTGCGTGTCTGCAATTGAACTTTTATTAGTGCAGTAAAACAAGCGTTCCCTGGTGTGTGATTCCAGCCACTAGTGACCGCAGGTTTGATCCCTACCTGTGCTCTCCCCTTCTTCTTTCAATCTTCCTGCCCCCTCACAGTCCATCAGGGAACTCAAGCCCCCAGCTCAATGGATTTCAAACATCCTCAGCATTTATTAAAAACCCTTTTGAACCAAGCAGTCCCTGGCTCAAGGGCTGGGTCCTGGCCTGGGAGGAGGGCTGCAGTAACTGGGACCATGTGTTGGGTGGTGGGACACCTCTCCACCACTCACAGCTCACAGCTCTGTCAGCTCCTCCCCCTGACAGAGAGGGGAGGGGTCTCACATGTACCGGGGGGCAGGGGGGCGTGGTCTCCCTCCACTGAAGGACCCTGAGACCATTACTCCAGGACAGGCCCATAAATGACAGGATGAAAACCAGCAGAAACTCAATGTTAAAACAGCAAAATGGTTCGCTGTTTCATTGTGCATTTCATTGCTTGTAGAATATCACTGAAACACACACACACACACTCAGACCAGTGCCGTCTGGTTTGAGTCTCAGCTCCACCTCTGGGCAGGCCTGGCCCTGAGACTCATCTTCCTCACTCTGAGACTCGTCTTCCTCACTCTGAGACTCATCTTCCTCACTCTGCGACTCGTCTTCCTCACTCTGAGACTCATCTTCCTCACTCTGAGACTCGTCTTCCTCACTCTGAGACTTGTCTTCCTCACTCTGAGACTCGTCTTCCTCGCTAATCCTGCTCATTCCACACATGGAATCTCTGCTCTGGCTGTGAATCTGGTGATCCCAGACAGGGGGCTAAACCGCGGGGGCTTCTCAGACTCTCGCCTCATGGCTCCATGAGAGATGTCTCATCTCATGGCCCGGGCCAAGCCCCTCACTAGCAGCTACTTTCAGGCCGCAGCAGGAGTTAGCATGACTCTCAGGTCAAATCTGTAAGTACATTTACATTTACATTTAGGGCATTTAGCAGACGCTTTTATCCAAAGCAACTTACAAAAAGGGTTCCATAGAGTTGGCACCTTTTCCAGCCTCAGGGAGAGGCCGAAAAGATGCGTGAACACTCCTGCAAGCTGCTCCGCACAGATCTTGAGCACCCTCGGGCTGATGTCGTTGGGTCCTCTGGCCTTGTTTGACCTGATCCTTGTGAGCTGCCGTCTCACCTGGCTGGTGTTGATGGTTGGGGTTATTGCTGGGGTCGCAGGAATAGTTGGGGGTGTGGTGAGGGGATGACTGTCCTCTGGGCTGGACATTGGTCCAGCCTCCCTGTGAGTGTGGAATGGGAGTGAGAGAGAGAGAGAGAGAGAGAGAGAGAGAGAGGGTGGTGCTGGGAGGGGAGGTGCAAGAGCTGCCATGCCCGGGTCTAGCTGTACAGCAGGGAGATGAGTAGAGCAGGAGGGGGGAGGGGGTGTTGATCTGGCCCCAGTTGGTGAGTCAAATCTGTTAAAAAACAGGTTTAACTCGTCGGCCCATTCCTTTGTCCCCTCCTGTGATCCTCCAGCAGTTTTCATGCCGGTGATGGTTCTCACCCCTGCCCACACCTCTCGGGGGTTGTTCTGCTGCAGCTTCTCCTCTATCCTGCTTTTGTAGCAGGCCTTAGCCCTCCTCAGTTCCCTCCTCAGCTCTCTTTGTATCTCCCTCTGTGTGTCCTCATTGTCTCCTGCCATGAAGGCTCTCCACTTCCGGTCCAACAGGACTTTGATGTCCCTGTTGATCCAGGGTTTGCTGTTAGGGAAGCAGCGGACCTTCTTGGTAGGGACAACACTCTCCTCACAGAACTTTATATAGTCTGTGATGCATTGAGTGAGACCCTCAATGTCGTCACTGTAGTCTTCCTGAAACATCCCCCAGTCTGTTGTCCTGTAGCACTCCCTTAGGGCCTCCTCAGCCTCCTCAGACCACTGCTGCACAGTCCTGGTGGTGATGGGCTGTCTCCTCACAAGAGGCTTATATGTAGGAGACAGTAGAATCAAGCAGTGGTCTGATTTCCCAAGGGGGGGAAGGGCTGTTGCACTGTATGCCTCCTTAACATTAGCATACAGCAAGTCCAAGGTCAGTCAGTCAGTTTGTTTGATATGTTGACATGGTTAAAGTCTCCGTTTACTATAATAAGCGTATAATGAGCGTTGGGATGTCTAGTCTGCAGGTCTTCGACGGTGGAATGAATGACGTCACAAGCCCGCGCTGCCACAGCTGATGATGGAGTGTAAACAATAACAACAATGGCTGCCGAAAACTCACGGGGCAGATAGTACGGTCTCAGTCCCACCGCTAACAGCTCGACATCGGGCGTGCACGTGATTTCCTTCGTGGTAACATGTCCTGGGTTGTACCATTTGGAGTTAACAAAGACGGTGAGTCCGCCACCCGACTTCTTACCGCTCTGTTTGTTCCTGTCCGCCCGAACTAGCGTGAAGCCGGCTAGTTCCACTGAGCAGTCTGGTATGTTCCCGTTCAGCCATGTCTCCGTCAGGCACAACACACTACATTCCCGGTACTCGCGCTGTCTGGTAATGATAACTGAGGGAAGACGGGGCTTGTATCTCCACCTCCTCTCCATCTTCTTGTTCCTCACCATGGCTCCTGCTCTAGTCCCACTCCGCTTTATCCTCAGCTCCCTCGGGATCCCCCTCGGGCACACCGCTGGTCGATCCCGGAGCTGGAGGAGCAAGTAGGCGCCGCGAGTAGGCGCCGGTCCATTGTTGTTGTTGTTGTTGTTGTTTAGCGATCGTGGTGATCGCCCTGCACATTCTTGTTATTGTACAACCCGTTTAAGAGCCCTTATATAATGCCTACATATTTACAAAGCCTAATGCTAAAGTTGTTTTTGCAAGTACTATATAGATTAAAGTTAAAAAAAAAAACTTTTAATCTAAGAAAAGAAAAGGAAAATAGGACAATAGGACAGGTATCGGGAGCTGCTGTGTCGGGCTGCCACTCGCTGTGGCGCAGGAACCAGAAGAAGAGAAGCGATATGAAGAGAAGCTAAGCGTGCCTGACTCCACCTGCAGGTGGATTACGGACTTCCTTTCTGACAGGAGGCAGTGCGTGAAGCTGGGAAAACACACCTCTGACTCTCGGTCCATCAGCACCGGTTCCCCTCAAGGCTGCGTTCTTTCCCCTCTACTCTTCTCCTTGTACACAAACAGCTGCTCCTCCAGTCACCAGTCTGTCAAGCTCCTGAAGTTCGCGGACGATACCACCCTCATTGGGCTCATCTCTGGTGGGGATGATTCCGCCTTCAGGTGGGAGATTGACCATCTGGTGACCTGGTGCAGTCAGAACAACTTGGAGTTGAACGCTGTGAAGACAGTGGAGATGGTTGTGGACTTCAGAAAGAACCCAGCCTCACTCACCCCCATCACCCTGAGAGACTCCCCAGTCGACACTGCGGAGTCCTTCTGCTTCCTGGGAACCGTCATCTCCCAGGACCTCAAGTGGGAGCTGAACATCGGCTCCCTCATCAAAAAAGCCCAGCAGAGGATGTAGTTCCTGAGGCAGCTGAGGACATTCAACCTGCCAAAGACGCTAATGGTGTACTTCTACACCGCCATCATTGAGTCCATCCTCACCTCCTCCATCACCATCTGGTACGCTGCTTCCACTGCCAAGGACAAGGGCAGACTGCAGCGTGTCATTCACTCCTCAGAGAAGGTGATCGGCTGCAATCTGCCATCTCTCCAGGACCTGCACGCCTCCAGGACCCTGAGGCGTGCAGGTAAGATTATGGCCGACCCTCCCACCCCGACACAAACTGTTGGAAGCATTCCCCTCTGGCAGGAGGCTGCGGTCCATCAGGACCAAAACCTCACGCCACAGAACAGTTTCTTCCCGTCTGCAGCCGGCCTCATCAACAAGGCCCGGACCCCCGCTGACACGGACCCTCCCCCCCTCCCCCCACACTCACCACACGTCACATTTATTTATTAACAGATATTCCGCCCATATTGCACATATTGTATACTGTACTGCACATATTGTATTACTGGAAATATTGTTATTTCTATTTCTATTTTATTTTTTACTTTATTATTTATTACCGCAGTACTTCCATTTGACTTTTTAAATGTGCACCAAAACACCACAGCAAATTCCTTTTATGCAAAAATACTTGGCAATAAATGGATCCTAAATGGATCCTGAGAAGCTCAGTCTTTGGGATATTGAGCTTGAGTTGATGCGCAGTTGTCCAAGTACTTACTACATAGGAACGAGAACGGTGAAGTAATAAGACTGTTACTCAGTTAAGATGACTGACATCATGTCAGGTCACTCAGTAACCTTTAACAGATACATTAATAAGCACAACCATCCAGGAGGAATGAATGAATAAATGAATGAATGAATGAATGAAGTGCATTGATGAATGCAGTGTATTGATGGCTTTTTGTTCCTGTGTGTAATTACAGTAAAATGTCTTTCACCGCATCAGATTCTGACCTGCAGCTGGATTCCCATCCTCTCTCTGACATGAATGAATACTGATAATATTCAACACCACCCTCTGGTAGGACCTCAGTGTTTACGGAGGAACGGGGGCCCACGCCAAAGGGTTCTGGGTACGAATCCCACAGTCTACCTTTAAGCACGCTTGAGACATCCAAACCTCACTTGCTTCTTAATGTACATAAAGGTTTTTTACAATAGGTCTCTTTAGGTCAAAGCATTGGAAGTGTCTACAAACTATGAGGTAAAGCTGGCAGCAGACTCCTGGTAAATCTGTCCTCTGTTGTCTTGAGGGGTGAGTGAGACTGCAGCAGCTCTGTGGCCCCCTGCTGGTCTGCTGTCTTTATGGAGACCAGCTAGAACTGCATGGATATCTCTTCATGGATCTGAAGTCCTCCACATCTAACCACCACCTCAGCGATCAAGCGGTTCCCTTGTAAGGGCGGCTGTGCGGTTCGGCCCCACAGTCGCACTGCTTTCCCTCCAAATCAAACACAATGCAACGCAGTGAGAAATCTCCCATGCATTTCTGTGATTGCTATAATGACTCAGACCTTCGTTGGAGATAAATAAAACGAGGCTGGCAGAAGTTTAAAACAAATAGGGAGGTCTGGAAAGTCTCGGGTTCCCAGCCAAAGGGTTCTTGGTTCGAACCCCAATGTCCTCAGCCTCACCTGTAGGCACCCTTGAGCAAGGTGTCCTAACCCTTCCCTGCTCTCCTTAATGGACCTAAACAATATGTCACTGCAGAAGTAAGTCCCTGTGGGTGAATGACGGGGTGTACACAACAGAAAACACAGCACAGTACAGTTTTGAAGTGGAAACATGTCTAATGACACAATTAGAGCAGTAATTACTAAGTAGTCAACTAACTCAAGGGTCTTTTCTTTCTGTCCCCACCCCCTGCAGCGCTGGCGCCCCAAGGGTCCGGCCCTCCAGCACATGGTCAGTGGTCTCTGCCTGGACAGCCAGACCCCCGCCGGGCCCCCCGCCATCACCCAGTGTCGCCCCCAGGTGGCCAGCCAGTCCTGGGTGCCGCAGCTCATCACCTGAGCCAGGGGGGAGGAGGGGGAGGAGGGGGGAGGAGGGGGGAGAGAACCCTGGCCCTGACGACTACCTGGATAAATCTACCTGGATGTTGTATCGTGGAGGGGTGGGAGGAGAGGGTACTGGGTACTTCCTGTCCCACTGACAGGAAGCACCTGAGGAGCAGATCCTCGGAGGAGAATGGGCTTCCTCTGTACAGGTCCCCTGCTTCAGCCAATCAGGATGCTGCGGCTACTCTAGATATTCTCTTAATGCTTTTCACTCAAAACTCTTGCACATTCTCACTTTTTATTTTGTTTTTAACTTCTTTAACTTTCCTCACCGTTTGCTCATCAAGTCGCTTCAAAAATGGACCTGGTGGAGAACGCCCCCAACAAACCATCTGAAGTCGCTTGTGTGCTGGAGCCGCGCAGAGGTGTTTCTCTGCTTGTTGGCTCACGTGATTGCCTCGCCTTGTAGCCTAGCACCCGCTACTTGGCTAGCTCTTGCCCAGCGTCTTCAATGGTCGCAGCCAAGCTATCTTTAGCCTAGTATCCACAACCATGCTAGCTCTAGCCTAGCGTCAACAACCATGCTAGCTTTAGCCTAGCATCCGCAAATATGCTAGCTTTAGCCTAGCATGTGCATCATGCTAGCTTCAGCCAGAGGTGTTTAAGAAGGAATCTATGAAACCAGCTCTGTCTACCGCTGGATCTTGAGCTTTTAACTTTTAAGGTTCTTTTAATGCAGTCTTGAAACTACCGTGCTGTTGTGAGGAGCGTTATTTATTGTTTTGCATGGTCAGACCCAAAGAATGTTTTCTTTACGCTATTTCCTCCTCTGTTTCTCTACTCTGATGTAAATAATTGGGCCGGATATCAGCTTAGTTTTTGTGAAGTCCTCTATGTTGTTCGAAAAAAATAAAAATGTGCAAGCACAAAACACATTTCTTGGTCTGATTTTCAAACAAACATTTCTAATTGAGCATTTGACTTTAAAATTTGTTTCTGATAATATTACATTTTGGCTATTGCTGGTCGTTATTACTGAGATTGCCTTTTTCTGACTCTTTTTCTGCACTTCGTGCTTTACAGTGCTCCTGTTTCACCACCCGAAAACAAACTGACGATGTTTGGAGGAGCGAACTGCTCCGTCCTAGCGCCACCTGTCGTGCATTACAAGCCATCACATTCCACCACGGGCATCCTGAGTCACAGCGCGTGTCCGCCAGGGGGCGCCTCAACACACCAAACAGCCCAGCGCTCAGCACTCAGCAGCGGTTTAAGGCTGTTCCTTGGCCTTGACAGGTTGATGGATGCATTCTAGTCGCGAAGGGAAAAAGAAAGATGGAATGGATATCAACACCATAACAGGCTTGACAGCTCTGTCAAAAGCACTGTCGTTCCTGCTCTATTCTTCCACCTTTGGGGGTTTGCAGAACGCAGAGCAGCCTGATGCCCGCCGGGGTTTCATCCGGGTCGGAAGCTATGTGAGGAATGCGGGTTAACGCTGATAAACCACGGCCTGATTAGAGCCGGGCTTCACGGCGAGCTCAGCGGCTCGCTGCTTGATTTATGCGTTCGGAAATCCCTCGACAAACGACCCGACTCTCGGTTTGAGAGAGGGGGATTACATGTCCCTGCTATACTCGGGGAATGACTAGTTTCCAGAAACAAGGAGTCACGAAGGAGCTTCATGAAGTACTCTTGGTTTGACTGGCCCTTAACCTGTTCACCCCGATGTTGTTTCAGTCGTACAAATAAAGATAGTAATGATTTAATCAATCGTAATGTGTCTGGCCAAATTCGGGGTGCACAGGTTGTCTTTCATGACTAAGGTACTACCCCAAAATCAATATCTGAAGTCGTTCATCATATTCCCTGTGAATCTTTAACTTTTACTGCACTATTCGCCAAAGTGCATTCATGCAACCTGAGTTTGGTGCAGAACACCCGCACCGATTCAAATCCTACGTCAGAGAGTCTAGGTGTGTGTGCGTGTGCGTCTGTGTATGTCTATGTGCCCGTGCGTGCGTGTGTGTGTGTGTATGCCTATGTGCCTACTACCACTTTATAAACAACACCCACCCATCCAACCCAAGCCCGCACTTGATCCTCTGACGCCATCGTCAATCGATCACCTTGACTCCGTCCGCGTCGTCCAATCAGCGGCGCGCACGGGGGCGGGGGGCGGGCCCTCCGTCGACAGGGCGAAGTTTGGTTGAAGCCGACCGACAGTCAGCAGCCTCTCGGCAGTGAAGGTGTAGCGACTCGACGGTGGAGGCGGTGGTGCTGGGTGGTGCTGCTGCCCCGAACAACAACAACAACAACAACAACAACACACTTTTCTGTTGTTTTTGGGTGGAATCTGAATTATTTTCGGGAGGCATTCGGGGGCGACGCGACACCCGTGTGGATCGGCACGCGGACCACAGGTAGGTGGGAACGCGAGTTTTAGCATGAGGCTACGCGACGTTAGCTGTGTCCTCCTCCACCTCCTCCACCCCCTACTCCGCACGGAGCTAGCGTAGCGATAGCCGCTCAGCTAACCCCAGCGTTGCCCGCTGTGTGTGGGGATCCTTGTCCTGGGAACCGTGGACCGACACGCCGTCCCCGTGTTGTCGGGTGTTCGGTGGACCTACGGAGGCTCCACCACCGCTGAGCCAGGCGGACCGTCCTGCTAAGCGGGCTGTATGCCGTAGCCGGAGGTGGAGCCTGCGCCGCATCCCGGGCAGGTGGACGGGGAAGGGCTGCTGATGCTAAGTCGTGAGCTAGCTCTGTAGCTAGCCGGGGGGGGGGGGGGACAATTCTGACCCAGATCGTCCGGGTTAAACCGCTCCTTACTTACACAGGGTTCCACCTTTTCATCGCTGAGTGGTGTCACGTTGGGCCAGTGTGTTGTTAGAAGGAAGCCAACGCATGCTGTCACGCTGCTCTACCTGTACCAGGTGGTAGAACCAGAACCGGGACCGGGACCCCTCTCACCCACATGATTCATTCCACAACCCCCTGTTTGGGTGGTACTGGTCGGCTGTTGCACCTTGCACTGCTGCATGTTGTATTCAGGGGGAATTAAAGATAGCTAAAAAGTTGATACCAGTTGAACCAGTCACTGAAGAGTCCCACCATCTGGACCAGTGAAGCACGTGGATCGATACAGTGGGGTCGGGATCGCTGTTGTCAGCTGTTTGTGTATGTGCATGTGGTTGTGTAACTGTATTCCTCCTAACTCCACCGATACTATCTCGCAAAACTCTGCTTACGCAAGGTGTGTGTGTGTGTGTGTGTGTGTGTGTGTAAACCAGAGTTTA
Organism: Urophycis tenuis; assembly: GCA_036785325.1. Taxonomy (NCBI): domain Eukaryota; kingdom Metazoa; phylum Chordata; class Actinopteri; order Gadiformes; family Phycidae; genus Urophycis; species Urophycis tenuis. The sequence continues at coordinate 3,846,882 of JAXIVH010000028.1, read as the reverse complement.
GGTTCGGCCACGAACCTAAACTCTGGTTGGTCACATTCTATAAATGATCCTCGGCAGACTTTGCGTTGACTTGCAACATTGCGTCACGCATATGTGATGAATGGCGTTGCGGGAACGGCCCTGTGTTTGTGAGAGACTTAAGATTCACTAGAAGTTCGAAAGGACTTGTCATTCATGAGGGAAATCAGATAGCATGCCTCTCCGGCCCTCAGGTTGTGAGGTATTTGCCCTGGGATCCATCTGACCGGTCTGACGACAGCAGCAATAGTCGTGATAGAGCGACTTCTCTCTGAGCTGTTTGTGTGTGAAGCAGCTTTACTCTCCCGGTATCTCAGTATCTCACGTGGACACGGAGAACACATTTGCGTGGGTGCGGGTGATTACCACATTGGAACCAGTTTCTACAGCTCACCTCAGTACCATGACTGTTCTGAATCAGAAGGTGATTCTCACACTCTTAACTAACTCCACGTTCCCATGTATTTTAATCACCGATGTGTACTTAGTTTTGTGGTGGAGGCCAGTTGTTAAGGATCACTGAGTGTGACTACTGTTTCACCTGCTGTGTTGACCAGCAGGTCCTCAGTGGTGGTGTGGTAGTTCTTCTCTGTGTGTGTGTCCTCCCCACAGCAGTGTATCTAACACACGGCATGCTGGCTGCAGCTGTCACTCCAAACACGCCGTGAAGTTGCACACGCTGGCCGCACGGCTCGCCATGGCAATGAGACACGCGTGTCAGAGCATATCAGCGTCACGCAAGGCCACATCGCAATCAAGGGTTCTGCAGCACCAGGAAACGCTCCTCACCGCAAGCCCTACACTCTGAGCTGATCAGCAGCCGACCCAACAGCGGGGGAGAGGGGGAGGGGAGGGGGAGAGAGGGAGGGGGGAGAGAGAGGCTCTGACGAGATTCAGCAGTCATATTGGAGCCCTCATGTGCCGCTGACCCTGATTCAACATGAGGAGCCCAAAATAGACGGTGTGGAACCACAAGCAGAGCTCAGGTTCTGTTTGTGTGGAGTGCTTCTGCTGCGTGTGTCTAATCCCCGCTGAAACACTCTGTAGAACAGACTGCTGCCAGAGGAAGTGGTACCGCAGCTCCTCATATCTGATCTGTCTTGTATTGTATTTTTCTTATTGTTTATTTGCGAGTGGCTTCATCAGCTGTCGCAGCCCCCCTGTGTGGTGCGTTGGCTCGTTGGTCTTCCTGCTTTGAACTCAGCAGTGTCTTCCAAGGTCTCCATTCCCCATCACAGTCCTAATGAGGTCCATGGGGCTTTGAGTCTCTCCTTTTGTCCCGCTGTGCTCTGGGACGAGGGCTCCTGGGGCTGGGTGCTGTGCACCACTATATGCAAGGAATTGTCTTTCAGGTTTGCCTCTCTCTGCCTCTGGAGGACGGTCTATGGGTCTCAGAGGCTCCCATTGTCTCTGAGGGCCAGCCTCCTCCTCCTCCTGGTCTGATACCTGAGCCTCCTGGGCCAGGTGAGACTCATGCTTTATTCAACCCTCTGATCTCTGCTCAGTCCAGGGGCCCAGGCTGGTTAGTGTAGTCCAGGTAGTCCGTGTCAGTAGCTGTGTGTGTGTGTGTGTGTGTGTGTGTGTGTGTGTGTGTGTGTGTGTGTGTGTGTGTGTGTGTGTGTGTGTGTGTGTGTGTGTGTGTGTGTGTGTGTGTGTGTGTGTGTGTGTGTGTGTGTGTGTGTGTGTGTGTGTGTGTGGACCTGACTAACCAGGTTGTGGCTCCTGTTGCGGTACCAGGGTGCTGCTCTCCAGGAGGTGTGTACATAGGGAAATGGATCAACGGGTTCTGCTCTCTCTGTTCCTGCTTTAGTCTCCAAGCTATGTGAGCTGTGGCCGTTCAATAACTATGGCTGTTAAAGCCCTGAGGAGCTGGTCATATGGGACCACCCGGCCTGGATGAGGGTTGGGTGGTATTAACGCACCCTGTATTTCAATGTCAGGTCCTCCATTAGAGTCATCACCCTCTTCTCCCTAGAGGGGGTACCACCATGCTCTGTAACTGTAACCATGCACACTTACTCTGTGTGTCTGGGTGTCCTCATTTCCCCCCGTCACATCAACTCCCCCCCCCATGGAGGACCCACCCTCCTCTCCCTTTGATCCCTGCATGGAGACGGTCTCCGTGGCGATGCCTCCATGTTGCCCTCTCGCTGGCTGGCTCGTGTTCCCTGGTAACGGGCCGGCGTTGCTTGGCGACGTGGTGATGGAAATGCTGTGACCCAAGTGCTCCCCCTCCCTCCCCCACAGGAGAGCGTTCCCATCGCCCTGCTGCACTGGTCTCACTGGTCTCACCCTCAGTGTGGTCTCACTGGTCTCACTGGTCTCACCCTCAGTGTGGTCTCACTGGTCTCACTGGTCTCACCCTCAGTGTGGTCTCACTGGTCTCACTGGTCTCACCCTCAGTGTGGTCTCACTGGTCTCACTGGTCTCACCCTCAGTGTGGTCTCACTGGTCTCACTGGTCTCACCCTCAGTGTGGTCTCACTGGTCTCACTGGTCTCACCCTCAGTGTGGTCTCACTGGTCTCACTGGTCTCACCCTCAGTGTGGTCTCACTGGTCTCACTGGTCTCACCCCGCCTCCAGCGGCGCTGTGCTGCAGCACGTGGCCCGGGGTGCTGAGGGTCCATATGGAGCGGGTCAGGCTCCGGTCCACCAGTAGGCCTGCTGAGGGTCCATATGGAGCGGGTCAGGCTCCGGTCCACCAGTAGGCCTGCTGAGGGTCCATATGGAGCGGGTCAGGCTCCGGTCCACCAGTAGGCCTGCTGAGGGTCCATATGGAGCGGGTCAGGCTCCGGTCCACCAGTAGGCCTGCTGAGGGTCCATATGGAGCGGGTCAGGCTCCGGTCCACCAGTAGGCCTGCTGAGGGTCCATATGGAGCGGGTCAGGCTCCGGTCCACCAGTAGGCCTGCTGAGGGTCCATATGGAGCGGGTCAGGCTCCGGTCCACCAGTAGGCCTGCTGAGGGTCCATATGGAGCGGGTCAGGCTCCGGTCCACCAGTAGGCCTGCTGAGGGTCCATATGGAGCGGGTCAGGCTCCGGTCCACCAGTAGGCCTGCTGAGGGTCCATATGGAGCGGGTCAGGCTCCGGTCCACCAGTAGGCCTGCTGAGGGTCCATATGGAGCGGGTCAGGCTCCGGTCCACCAGTAGGCCTGCTGAGGGTCCATATGGAGCGGGTCAGGCTCCGGTCCACCAGTAGGCCTGCTGAGGGTCCATATGGAGCGGGTCAGGCTCCGGTCCACCAGTAGGCCTGCTGAGGGTCCATATGGAGCGGGTCATGCTCCGGTCCACCAGTAGGCCTGCTGAGGGTCATCAGGGACAGCTGGGACCCATCAGTCCCCCGGCTGCCAGGCGGCCCGGTGACAGGGGGGATGAGGGGGGCCGCTTCATATTCATCTGGACGCTGGTTGTTTGATGATGAGCCCCTCCTGTCACAGTTCTAGGGTGACGGCCCGGTTCTACGTCACTGCCCACATTGATATTTCCACTGACCTCCAGAGGAAGGTGTTAGATGACACCAGCGCGAGGTCCATGTCACTGTAACTTTAATGAAGATATGATTTTATTAGACGGGCCTGTTCTGAACCAGCGTCTGGGTCAAAGACCCAGTGAAGGCTCTGTGACAGCCCGGCGTTTGGGCCGTTCTGCTGTGTGATCAGGTTTAGTGTTTTTCCCCTCTTGGTTCTGCTGACTCATGCTTCAGGAAGCTCCTTCCAGTCCATCTGGGCCCAGCTTGGCCGGCAGCACTCCCGTTGTGTAACAGAACCACCGGGGCCCGTCCAACGGCTGGCTGGCCGCGGTGGTTAGGTCCCACTGGTCCAACCTGGGGAGACGTAGAGGCTGTGCTGATAATGCAGAATAATGATGGTCTGTCTCTCCCTGTCTCCCTCTCTGTCTCTCTCTGTCCCTCTTTCTCTCTCTCTCTCTCTTTCTCTCTCTCTCTCTCTGTTTTTCTCTCTCTGTCTTTCTCTGTCTCTTTCTCTCTCTCTCTCTGTCCCTCTCTCTATCTGTCTCTGTCTCTGTCTCTGTGTGTCTCTCTCTCTCTGTCTCTTTCTCTGTCTCTTTCTTCTCTCTCTCTTTCTCCCTGTCTCTGTCTCTCCCTGTCTCTGTCTCTCTCTGTCTCTTTCTCTTTCTGTCTTTCTCTCTCTCTGTCTTTCTCTCTCTCTGTCTCTGACTCTCTCTGTCTCCCTTCTCTCTTCTCTCTCTCTCTCTCTTTCTCTTTCTCTCTCTCTCTCTCTCTCTCTCTCTCTCTCTCTTTCTCTCTGTCTCTCTGTCTCTCTGTCTCTGTCTCTCTCTGTCTCTCTCTCTCCATAGCTAGTGAGACATTAGCAGGCGGGTTTCAGAACCACAGAGAGACAGGCTTTCTGGGTCGTCGGGAATGAGGTTGTGGAGACTGGATGGAGAGAGCGAGCCAGACCCGAAGAGGAGAGAGGGGGAGGTCAACATTGTAATCAATGAGGAACTCTCGTCTCTCCCCCAGACATGGAAAAGGGTGTCAATTATTAATGAAAACTGTATCAGGTGTGGCTGGCAGCACCTTACTTATGGCCCTCGTCTGGTCATTTCTCCTTATCCATTTAGTCAGGTGTTTATCCATTTAGTCAGTTATTTATCCATTTAGTCAGTTATTTATCCATTTAGTCAGGTGTTTATCCATTTAGTCAGGTATTTATCCATTTAGTCAGGTGTTTATCCATTTAGTCAGTTATTTATCCATTTAGTCAGATATTTATCCATTTAGTCAGTTATTTATCCATTTAGTCAGGTGTTTATCCATTTAGTCAGGTATTTATCCATTTAGTCAGGTGTTTATCCATTTAGTCAGTTATTTATCCATTTAGTCAGTTATTTATCCATTTAGTCAGGTATTTATCCATTTAGTCAGGTATTTATCCATTTAGTCAGGTATTTATCCATTTAGTCAGGTATTTATCCATTTAGTCAGGTATTTATCCATTTAGTCAGTTATTTATCCATTTAGTCAGGTATTTATCCATTTAGTCAGGTATTTATCCATTTAGTCAGTTATTTATCCATTTAGTCAGGTATTTATCCATTTAGTCAGTATTTATCCATTTAGTCAGTT
>JAXIVH010000028.1:3807157-3841579 GCA_036785325.1 Urophycis tenuis | reverse complement strand
CTTCAGGAAGAGACACCCCTACGATTTCCCAGAAGGCAATGCTCTCACCTACATCAAGTGAGTACCAGGAGCAGTCAGCCAAACCACAGAACGACCACCCAGTCTGCTGGTCGTGTGTGTTGTGTGTACCTGTGTGTCTACCCGTCTGTCCATCTACTTGTCTCGCCTTCTACCTGTGTGTCTACCCGTCTGTCCACCTACTTGTCTCTCCTTCTACAAAGTTTGTACCTGTGTGTCTATCCGTCTGTCCATCTACTTGTCTCTCCTTTTACCTGTGTGTCTACCCATCTGTCCATCTACTTGTCTCTCCTTCTACCTGTGTGTCTACCCGTCTGTCCACCTACTTGTCTCTCCTACCTGTGTGTCTACCTGTCTGTCCACCAACTTGTCTCTCCTTCTACCAGTGTGTCTACCCGTCTGTCCATCTACTTGTCTCTCCTTCTACCTGTGTGTCTACCCGTCTGTCCATCTACTTGTCTCTCCTTCTACCAGTGTGTCTACCCGTCTGTCTATCTACTTGTCTCTCCTACCGGTGTGTCTACCCGTCTGCCATCTACTTGTCTCTCCTTCTACCAGTGTGTCTACCCGTCTACTCGTCTTGTCTAACTTTCTATCATTTTGTCTGTCTGTCTGTCTCTCTCCCTGTCTGTTGACCTGTCTGTCTGCCTGTCTGCAGGAACACGCGGCGGTGCAGCAGAGGTCTGGATGGATGAGTACAAGCAGTATTACTACTCCGCACGGCCCTCAGCGCAAGGCAAGGCCTTCGGCAGGTCAGCCCCCTGTTACTACTGGTTACTACTGGTTACTACTGTTACTACTAGTTACTACTGGTTACTACTGTTACTACTGGTTACTACTGGTTACTACTGTTACTACTGGTTACTACTGGTTACTACTGTTACTACTGGTTACTACTGTTACTACTGGTTACTACTGGTTACTACTGTTACTACTGGTTACTACTGGTTACTACTGTTACTACTGGTTACTACTGGTTACTAGTGTTACTACTGGTTACTACTGTTACTACTGGTTACTACTGGTTACTACTGTTACTACTGTTACTACTGGTTACTACTGTTACTACTGGTTACTACTGGTTACTACTGTTACTACTGGTTACTACTGGTTACTAGTGTTACTACTGGTTACTACTGTTACTACTGGTTACTACTGGTTACTACTGGTTACTACTGTTACTACTGGTTACTACTGGTTACTACTGTTACTACTGGTTACTACTGTTACTACTGTTACTACTGGTTACTACTGTTACTACGGTTACTACTGTTACTACTGTTACTACTGGTTACTAGTGTTACTACTGGTTACTACTGTTACTACTGGTTACTACTGTTACTACTGTTACTACTGTTACTACTGGTTACTACTGTTACTACTGGTTACTACTGGTTACTACTGGTTACTACTGTTACTACTGTTACTACTGGTTACTACTGTTACTACTGGTTACTACTGTTACTACTGTTACTACTGGTTACTACTGTTACTACTGTTACTACTGTTACTACTGGTTACTACTGTTACTACTGTTACTACTGGTTACTACTGGTTACTACTGTTACTACTGGTTACTACTGGTTACTACTGTTACTACTGGTTACTACTGGTTTACTACTGTTACTACTGGTTACTAGTGTTACTACTGGTTACTACTGGTTACTACTGGTTACTACTGGTTACTACTGTTACTACTGGTTACTACTGTTACTACTGTTACTACTGGTTACTACTGTTACTACTGGTTACTACTGGTTACTACTGTTACTACTGGTTACTACTGGTTACTACTGGTTACTACTGTTACTACTGGTTACTACTGTTACTACTGTTACTACTGGTTACTACTGTTACTACTGGTTACTACTGGTTACTACTGTTACTACTGGTTACCACTAGTTACTACTTGGTTACTACTGGTTACCACTGGTTACTAGCTCACTGTTACCACAAGTTACTACTGGTTACTAGCTCACTGTTATCATTTACATTTACAGTTAGGGCATTTAGCAGACACTTTTATCCAAAGCAACTTACAAAGAGTACATTTGTCATAAGAAGGTGAAACATTTCATTTCTGTTAATACAGTAAGAAAGTCACCAGAACAAGTTTCAATCATTTCAATTGCTAGATTAAGGTTAACCATTGCTAGTATACAACATCTCTGACTAAGTTCCAAGTTACAAAGAGCGATTAAAGTGCCAAGACGTACAACAAACATGAGGAGAGGTTTTTTTTTCTTTCTTTTGGGGGGGGGGGGGGGGGGGGGTGGTCAGTAGAGGATGGATGTTATGCACTTATCACTAGTTAATACTGGTTTCTAGCTCAATGTTACCACTCATTACTACTTGTTACTGGCTCCTCCTTTAGCAGCCCTGGCCCCTTGCGCTGTTATTAGTTCCTAGCTAGTTACTGTCTAGTTACCAGTTAGTCATCTTGCATGAGAAACCACTGTTGCAGTTTCAAACTCAAACAGTGTCCCCATAATGACAACGACCTAAAAGATCACCTCCAACATGATCACTAACGCTCCAACACACCTGGGCTCCCCGAATGGTGGTGACATCACGGCGAGCCCTGAGGTGACGCCGGCCCCCTGGGTCCCCTGTGGGGTGATGGGTGGTCAGACATCCACTCCATCCCCTCCTGTGACACGTCACACGCAAACCAACGGATCTGCGATGGTCTTAGCCGTGACTGCTGCCGGGACAGCTCTTCAGACCTTCAGACCTTCACGCCTGCGTTTGCATGTGAACTGGAGCCCAGATGTTCAGAGCCATTGTTGGCGTAGCCTCGTGTCTTGTTCACGCCAGCGTGTGTAATTTAGTGTGATACTCAAGCCTGCTGTATCACATTGCATTTTGAATTCCATAGTTGAAGGGAAATTCCACCTCACGTCAGCAGCGTCCACGCTGTGAGCTGTTGATTCATAAGACGAGATCAGACAGCTGACAGAGGGCCAGGCCCTCCAGGATTTAAAACCATTCCTGGAGCTATACTTTTGGCCGTGTCTGTTTTCTGATACAAATCATAACTCCGCCATGATCATAAAAATAAAAAACTTTTGTTTGGTTTTATTGTAGCCATACTAAAATGTGGCAGTGATAGTATTTTCTACTGTATTTGACTCTGTTTGTATTTATTTATATATCTATATTTAATCATCTAGTGTTGTGTAGTCATATGTACTCTATTAGAGAACACATGTGAACTCTATTAGAGTGTTTTCTCGTTTCCCTTCTCTTTTTATTGCAGTGTTGCACATGAAGAGCAACAGACTGACAGACTGAGGCAGTAACATGTAAATAGAGATCTAGATAGAAGCCCCCTGACTTAGATCCCACTCTAAACACAGATGTCACTAGAGAAACATAGCATGCAGGATCCATGCAGCCAACATAACCATGTCTACAAATGTTCCCCCTCAAAGATATCGCTCCACCTGCAGCCCCTCCCACCAGAACACTGCATTAGGGGGGGGAGGATTTTACAAAGTGTTTTTTGACATCATTGTTTGGTTGGTCAGAGGTCAGGATAGACATCTGTTTGAGCTGTATCTAATGGTCCACATCCTCATGAGGCGGCTGCTCTCTGACAACATGTTCCTACTGCCGTCCCCGCCATCAGAAGACCAGCGCTCTGCTGAGGAAGAGGAAGGGCAGATGAACCCTTCAGCCAAAGGCCTGCAGGGCTCCTGCTGTTTCAATAACCTCTCCTCCTCTCTCCTCCTCTCCTCCTCTCCTCCTCTCTCCTCTCCTCTCTCCTCCTCTCCTCTCCTCTCTCCTCCTCTCCTCTCCTCTCCTCTCTCCTCCTCTCCTCTCCCCTCTCCTCCTCTCCTCTCCTCCTCTCCTCAGCATTGCAGAGCGCATGGCACTACGAAGAAAACTCAACTGCAAGCCGTTCCGCTGGTACATGGAGAACGTTTACCCAGAACTCAGGTGAGAACACACACACACAGTTGTGTCATGGCTGGGAATCATGAGGCATTCTGTTCCTATGTACAGGACCTTCATGAGACCTTTCAAACCCTTGGAAGACAGTCAATCAAAAAGTAATTTAATCAAATACCTTTAGCTTAGAAGTCAGCAGGCTCTTGTACCCCCCTTTGGCCTCAGGAGACCCTGTGTGAAGAGCCTCAGAAAGAACTACCCTGACACCCTGTTTCCCAGCGGGGGGCCTAATGAAAGGACAGGACGGTCAATTGACAGCCAGATGTGGAGGAGGTAGTGCAGGGAGAAGGTGTGGACATCTGTGGAGGCTTGTCACCATAACGAGCCCAGTGTGTGTGAGATTAGACCTGAGGGGATCTTCATGGAGGATTAGTGTGTGTGTTTCCCAGGCGAAGCCCAGCCTATATCAACACACTTAATAGAAATCATCTGCAAAGCTTTCTGCAGCTTGTGTGTGTGTGTGTTTGCGTGTGTGTGTTTGTGTGTGTGTGTGTGTGTGTGTGTGTATGTATGTGGCTGCTGCTGTTGTCATGGCGATATTTTGTGTTGCTTGGCAACATCTGAATCCTGCAGATACAGATGAGGAGAGAGAGAGAGAGAGAGAGAGAGAGAGAGAGAGAGAGAGAGAGAGAGAGAGAGAGAGAGAGAGAGAGAGAGAGAGAGAGAGAGAGAGAGAGAGAGAGAGCTAATGAAAGGCAATGGAGGGGAAAAGAAAGAGAGAGATGGATAGATGGGAGAGAGAGAGAGAGACTGTCACGAGGAAACGATAGAGAGGGGGAGGAAAAGAGTAAGAGAGAGAGAGGAAGGGACAGAGGGGGAGGACGAGAAAGAGCAAGAGAGGGTGGGGGAGGAAGAGAGAGATGTATGCCTGGAGGGACGACGATTAAAGAGAGATTGAGCAACGGGTCATTTGGGTCCATCTGGTCCACATGTTGAGTTCTGAATCGTCTCCTTGTCCCGGTCTCTCCCTCCGGTCCTGGGTCCTGGGTCCTGGACCAGGATCCCTGAGCAGGAGGCCGTCTCCAGCCTCCTGAAGCAGGGGGAGCAGTGCCTGGAGACCCACGGGGCCGAGGGTCTGGTCCTGGCAGAGTGCAGGGGCCACGGGGCCAACCGGCCCCAGTCTCAGGTACTCAGACACGCTGGAGGTCCACCAGAGTCTCAGGTACTCAGACACTCTGGAGGTCCACCAGAGTCTCAGGTACTCAGACACTCTGGAGGTCCACCAGAGTCTCAGGTACTCAGACACTCTGGAGGTGCACTAGAACGACTGAACCATAATGAGTTTCATATTTATGTAGCACTCATTTATTACAGTCTGTTTACCTCTCTCTCCTGCTCTCCATTACATTATGTTCACTTTCTCTCTCTCTCTCTCTCCTTCTCTCTCTCCCTCCTCTCAATCTAATCTGTCTCTTTGTCTGCTTGTCTCTCTCATTCTCTCATCCCTTTCTCTCACTCTCTTTCCTTTCCCTGATTCTCTCCCTGTCTCTGACTAACTGTCTGTCTCTCTCTATGTCTCTGTCGAACTGCCTGTCTTACTCTCTACCTGTCTCTCTCTGTTGAGAGGAAAGATGCCATAAGCCATGTTTGATAGAATCCTTCTATAATAACATAACTATAGTCACATGTTGCAATGTGATGTGATGTCACAGTAGTGAGTAGCGTGCAGCGAGCCACCAGCACGTTGGGATGACATCTGTCAGGTCCAGAGTCACATTGTACACACAGCCCAGCTGGTTCCTCTCCAGGAGACCCCCCCCCCCCACTCACACACACACACACACACACACACACACACACACACACACACACACACACACACACACACACACACACAGACATGCACACACACACACACACACACACAGACACACACACACAGACACACACACACACACACACACACACACACAGACATGCACACACACACACACACAGACACACACACACACACACAGACATGCACACACACACACACACAGACACACACACACACACACACACACACACACACACACACACACACAGACACACACAGACACACACACACACACACACACACACACACACACACACACACACACACACACACACACACCTCAGGCGTATCTCTGCCATTAGCTTGAGGACGAGGAGTGCTGTGGAATGTAGACATGCCACCAGAGATGCATCTCATAGAAGTGTTGTATCCCTGAACCAGCTGTGGCCCGGACCACCCGGCCCAGACCACCTGGACCCAGAGGCAGGTTTACAGACTGAACAGAACCCGTCTGAGTAGTGAACACCCTCTAAGTCCAGACCCCGAGACCATGACGTTTGTACAAGAGGACAGAACCCCGGGTGGAGACATGTTCCTGGGTTCTGACCTGGGGAACCTGTTGTTCCTGGGTTCTGACCTGGGGAACCTGTTGTTCCTGGGTTCTGACCTGGGGAACCTGTTGTTCCTGGGTTCTGACCTGGGGAACCTGTTGTTCCTGGGTTCTGACCTGGGGAACGTGTTTCTGTAGAAATGGGAGCTGGTTGAGCCGTTCCTGAGACAGCAGGACCTCTGCCTGGCCATCTCAGCCTTCACCGCGGGGTCAAAGGTCAAGATGGAGCCCTGTAATACGAAGGAACCCAGACAGGTACAGGTCATAACAACAACATATATACATATATATATAACATATATACAACATACTTAACAGAATGACGTCCTGCCATATTCTGCTGACACAACATACATTGTTTTCATTCATTTGTGTGTTTCTTAGTTAGAAAACCTGAGCTGTCTGCTGCATGAATATATATGAATATAATATTGTGTTAATATATCTTATGATATATTAACTTATACTATGTCTTCAGATCTACACACAACTGAAACACATAGTTTCAGGCCTCAGAATAATGATATGCTCCAACTCAGAGAGGTTATTATGGTCTGTCATACATCACTTTGCTTCATTTACACGTGTGATGAACAAGATTTATGATCCATCTGAAGTGTTCTGGAGCCCGTCCCAGAGGGAACCGTTCCCCTGACGTTCTCCCCACTGAAGGAGCACCGTGTGTTTCCTGTTAAACTTAATGGCACAGTGTTCAATTTGTAGCACAAGGTTCCTTTGAGGGAGACGGTCTTCACAAAACAGTTGTTCTGTTTGTGGAGGTCAGCGGTTCTTCATCAGACATTCGTTCCAAAACGCTGGAGAACACAAACAAGTCTGTCCTGATGAGAGAGTAACCCCATGAGAACCGACAGGGGAACCGACAGGGGAGGAACAATTTATGAGGGAATATTTCCAGACACTATGAGAGGGTGAATATCTCCTGAAGCAATAAGAAGATGAACACTCCCAGTCCCACTCCCAACAATTAGAGTGAATATTTCCAGAAACTGAATCATTCAAGAGATTCTAAAAGGAGGAATACCTCAACAAGACAGTCGAGAGTGAATCTCTTCATGATATGAGAGAGAGCACGTCCACTCTATGAGAGATGTCTCAAACCATGTGTTAACACACGTCTACTCCATGAGACATGTCTCATGTGTTAACACACGTCCACTCCATGAGACATGTCTCATGTGTTATCACACGTCTACTCCATGAGACATGTCTCATGTGTTAACACACGTCCACTCCATGAGACATGTCTCATGTGTTAACACACGTCCACTCCATGAGAGATGTCTCATGTGTTAACACACGTCCACTCCATGAGAGATGTCTCAAACCATGTGCTCATTTTCCTCTGCAGAATCCACTCTGAGATCTGATGGTGGGAAATAAATCAGTGGTTCAGAGTGGCTTCTATACCCCAGACCCATGATGTGGACCCAGCGTGCGTGCGTGCCTGTGTGTGCATGCGTGCGTGTGTGTGTGTGTGCGTGTCTGCAATTGAACTTTTATTAGTGCAGTAAAACAAGCGTTCCCTGGTGTGTGATTCCAGCCACTAGTGACCGCAGGTTTGATCCCTACCTGTGCTCTCCCCTTCTTCTTTCAATCTTCCTGCCCCCTCACAGTCCATCAGGGAACTCAAGCCCCCAGCTCAATGGATTTCAAACATCCTCAGCATTTATTAAAAACCCTTTTGAACCAAGCAGTCCCTGGCTCAAGGGCTGGGTCCTGGCCTGGGAGGAGGGCTGCAGTAACTGGGACCATGTGTTGGGTGGTGGGACACCTCTCCACCACTCACAGCTCACAGCTCTGTCAGCTCCTCCCCCTGACAGAGAGGGGAGGGGTCTCACATGTACCGGGGGGCAGGGGGGCGTGGTCTCCCTCCACTGAAGGACCCTGAGACCATTACTCCAGGACAGGCCCATAAATGACAGGATGAAAACCAGCAGAAACTCAATGTTAAAACAGCAAAATGGTTCGCTGTTTCATTGTGCATTTCATTGCTTGTAGAATATCACTGAAACACACACACACACACTCAGACCAGTGCCGTCTGGTTTGAGTCTCAGCTCCACCTCTGGGCAGGCCTGGCCCTGAGACTCATCTTCCTCACTCTGAGACTCGTCTTCCTCACTCTGAGACTCATCTTCCTCACTCTGCGACTCGTCTTCCTCACTCTGAGACTCATCTTCCTCACTCTGAGACTCGTCTTCCTCACTCTGAGACTTGTCTTCCTCACTCTGAGACTCGTCTTCCTCGCTAATCCTGCTCATTCCACACATGGAATCTCTGCTCTGGCTGTGAATCTGGTGATCCCAGACAGGGGGCTAAACCGCGGGGGCTTCTCAGACTCTCGCCTCATGGCTCCATGAGAGATGTCTCATCTCATGGCCCGGGCCAAGCCCCTCACTAGCAGCTACTTTCAGGCCGCAGCAGGAGTTAGCATGACTCTCAGGTCAAATCTGTAAGTACATTTACATTTACATTTAGGGCATTTAGCAGACGCTTTTATCCAAAGCAACTTACAAAAAGGGTTCCATAGAGTTGGCACCTTTTCCAGCCTCAGGGAGAGGCCGAAAAGATGCGTGAACACTCCTGCAAGCTGCTCCGCACAGATCTTGAGCACCCTCGGGCTGATGTCGTTGGGTCCTCTGGCCTTGTTTGACCTGATCCTTGTGAGCTGCCGTCTCACCTGGCTGGTGTTGATGGTTGGGGTTATTGCTGGGGTCGCAGGAATAGTTGGGGGTGTGGTGAGGGGATGACTGTCCTCTGGGCTGGACATTGGTCCAGCCTCCCTGTGAGTGTGGAATGGGAGTGAGAGAGAGAGAGAGAGAGAGAGAGAGAGAGAGGGTGGTGCTGGGAGGGGAGGTGCAAGAGCTGCCATGCCCGGGTCTAGCTGTACAGCAGGGAGATGAGTAGAGCAGGAGGGGGGAGGGGGTGTTGATCTGGCCCCAGTTGGTGAGTCAAATCTGTTAAAAAACAGGTTTAACTCGTCGGCCCATTCCTTTGTCCCCTCCTGTGATCCTCCAGCAGTTTTCATGCCGGTGATGGTTCTCACCCCTGCCCACACCTCTCGGGGGTTGTTCTGCTGCAGCTTCTCCTCTATCCTGCTTTTGTAGCAGGCCTTAGCCCTCCTCAGTTCCCTCCTCAGCTCTCTTTGTATCTCCCTCTGTGTGTCCTCATTGTCTCCTGCCATGAAGGCTCTCCACTTCCGGTCCAACAGGACTTTGATGTCCCTGTTGATCCAGGGTTTGCTGTTAGGGAAGCAGCGGACCTTCTTGGTAGGGACAACACTCTCCTCACAGAACTTTATATAGTCTGTGATGCATTGAGTGAGACCCTCAATGTCGTCACTGTAGTCTTCCTGAAACATCCCCCAGTCTGTTGTCCTGTAGCACTCCCTTAGGGCCTCCTCAGCCTCCTCAGACCACTGCTGCACAGTCCTGGTGGTGATGGGCTGTCTCCTCACAAGAGGCTTATATGTAGGAGACAGTAGAATCAAGCAGTGGTCTGATTTCCCAAGGGGGGGAAGGGCTGTTGCACTGTATGCCTCCTTAACATTAGCATACAGCAAGTCCAAGGTCAGTCAGTCAGTTTGTTTGATATGTTGACATGGTTAAAGTCTCCGTTTACTATAATAAGCGTATAATGAGCGTTGGGATGTCTAGTCTGCAGGTCTTCGACGGTGGAATGAATGACGTCACAAGCCCGCGCTGCCACAGCTGATGATGGAGTGTAAACAATAACAACAATGGCTGCCGAAAACTCACGGGGCAGATAGTACGGTCTCAGTCCCACCGCTAACAGCTCGACATCGGGCGTGCACGTGATTTCCTTCGTGGTAACATGTCCTGGGTTGTACCATTTGGAGTTAACAAAGACGGTGAGTCCGCCACCCGACTTCTTACCGCTCTGTTTGTTCCTGTCCGCCCGAACTAGCGTGAAGCCGGCTAGTTCCACTGAGCAGTCTGGTATGTTCCCGTTCAGCCATGTCTCCGTCAGGCACAACACACTACATTCCCGGTACTCGCGCTGTCTGGTAATGATAACTGAGGGAAGACGGGGCTTGTATCTCCACCTCCTCTCCATCTTCTTGTTCCTCACCATGGCTCCTGCTCTAGTCCCACTCCGCTTTATCCTCAGCTCCCTCGGGATCCCCCTCGGGCACACCGCTGGTCGATCCCGGAGCTGGAGGAGCAAGTAGGCGCCGCGAGTAGGCGCCGGTCCATTGTTGTTGTTGTTGTTGTTGTTTAGCGATCGTGGTGATCGCCCTGCACATTCTTGTTATTGTACAACCCGTTTAAGAGCCCTTATATAATGCCTACATATTTACAAAGCCTAATGCTAAAGTTGTTTTTGCAAGTACTATATAGATTAAAGTTAAAAAAAAAAACTTTTAATCTAAGAAAAGAAAAGGAAAATAGGACAATAGGACAGGTATCGGGAGCTGCTGTGTCGGGCTGCCACTCGCTGTGGCGCAGGAACCAGAAGAAGAGAAGCGATATGAAGAGAAGCTAAGCGTGCCTGACTCCACCTGCAGGTGGATTACGGACTTCCTTTCTGACAGGAGGCAGTGCGTGAAGCTGGGAAAACACACCTCTGACTCTCGGTCCATCAGCACCGGTTCCCCTCAAGGCTGCGTTCTTTCCCCTCTACTCTTCTCCTTGTACACAAACAGCTGCTCCTCCAGTCACCAGTCTGTCAAGCTCCTGAAGTTCGCGGACGATACCACCCTCATTGGGCTCATCTCTGGTGGGGATGATTCCGCCTTCAGGTGGGAGATTGACCATCTGGTGACCTGGTGCAGTCAGAACAACTTGGAGTTGAACGCTGTGAAGACAGTGGAGATGGTTGTGGACTTCAGAAAGAACCCAGCCTCACTCACCCCCATCACCCTGAGAGACTCCCCAGTCGACACTGCGGAGTCCTTCTGCTTCCTGGGAACCGTCATCTCCCAGGACCTCAAGTGGGAGCTGAACATCGGCTCCCTCATCAAAAAAGCCCAGCAGAGGATGTAGTTCCTGAGGCAGCTGAGGACATTCAACCTGCCAAAGACGCTAATGGTGTACTTCTACACCGCCATCATTGAGTCCATCCTCACCTCCTCCATCACCATCTGGTACGCTGCTTCCACTGCCAAGGACAAGGGCAGACTGCAGCGTGTCATTCACTCCTCAGAGAAGGTGATCGGCTGCAATCTGCCATCTCTCCAGGACCTGCACGCCTCCAGGACCCTGAGGCGTGCAGGTAAGATTATGGCCGACCCTCCCACCCCGACACAAACTGTTGGAAGCATTCCCCTCTGGCAGGAGGCTGCGGTCCATCAGGACCAAAACCTCACGCCACAGAACAGTTTCTTCCCGTCTGCAGCCGGCCTCATCAACAAGGCCCGGACCCCCGCTGACACGGACCCTCCCCCCCTCCCCCCACACTCACCACACGTCACATTTATTTATTAACAGATATTCCGCCCATATTGCACATATTGTATACTGTACTGCACATATTGTATTACTGGAAATATTGTTATTTCTATTTCTATTTTATTTTTTACTTTATTATTTATTACCGCAGTACTTCCATTTGACTTTTTAAATGTGCACCAAAACACCACAGCAAATTCCTTTTATGCAAAAATACTTGGCAATAAATGGATCCTAAATGGATCCTGAGAAGCTCAGTCTTTGGGATATTGAGCTTGAGTTGATGCGCAGTTGTCCAAGTACTTACTACATAGGAACGAGAACGGTGAAGTAATAAGACTGTTACTCAGTTAAGATGACTGACATCATGTCAGGTCACTCAGTAACCTTTAACAGATACATTAATAAGCACAACCATCCAGGAGGAATGAATGAATAAATGAATGAATGAATGAATGAAGTGCATTGATGAATGCAGTGTATTGATGGCTTTTTGTTCCTGTGTGTAATTACAGTAAAATGTCTTTCACCGCATCAGATTCTGACCTGCAGCTGGATTCCCATCCTCTCTCTGACATGAATGAATACTGATAATATTCAACACCACCCTCTGGTAGGACCTCAGTGTTTACGGAGGAACGGGGGCCCACGCCAAAGGGTTCTGGGTACGAATCCCACAGTCTACCTTTAAGCACGCTTGAGACATCCAAACCTCACTTGCTTCTTAATGTACATAAAGGTTTTTTACAATAGGTCTCTTTAGGTCAAAGCATTGGAAGTGTCTACAAACTATGAGGTAAAGCTGGCAGCAGACTCCTGGTAAATCTGTCCTCTGTTGTCTTGAGGGGTGAGTGAGACTGCAGCAGCTCTGTGGCCCCCTGCTGGTCTGCTGTCTTTATGGAGACCAGCTAGAACTGCATGGATATCTCTTCATGGATCTGAAGTCCTCCACATCTAACCACCACCTCAGCGATCAAGCGGTTCCCTTGTAAGGGCGGCTGTGCGGTTCGGCCCCACAGTCGCACTGCTTTCCCTCCAAATCAAACACAATGCAACGCAGTGAGAAATCTCCCATGCATTTCTGTGATTGCTATAATGACTCAGACCTTCGTTGGAGATAAATAAAACGAGGCTGGCAGAAGTTTAAAACAAATAGGGAGGTCTGGAAAGTCTCGGGTTCCCAGCCAAAGGGTTCTTGGTTCGAACCCCAATGTCCTCAGCCTCACCTGTAGGCACCCTTGAGCAAGGTGTCCTAACCCTTCCCTGCTCTCCTTAATGGACCTAAACAATATGTCACTGCAGAAGTAAGTCCCTGTGGGTGAATGACGGGGTGTACACAACAGAAAACACAGCACAGTACAGTTTTGAAGTGGAAACATGTCTAATGACACAATTAGAGCAGTAATTACTAAGTAGTCAACTAACTCAAGGGTCTTTTCTTTCTGTCCCCACCCCCTGCAGCGCTGGCGCCCCAAGGGTCCGGCCCTCCAGCACATGGTCAGTGGTCTCTGCCTGGACAGCCAGACCCCCGCCGGGCCCCCCGCCATCACCCAGTGTCGCCCCCAGGTGGCCAGCCAGTCCTGGGTGCCGCAGCTCATCACCTGAGCCAGGGGGGAGGAGGGGGAGGAGGGGGGAGGAGGGGGGAGAGAACCCTGGCCCTGACGACTACCTGGATAAATCTACCTGGATGTTGTATCGTGGAGGGGTGGGAGGAGAGGGTACTGGGTACTTCCTGTCCCACTGACAGGAAGCACCTGAGGAGCAGATCCTCGGAGGAGAATGGGCTTCCTCTGTACAGGTCCCCTGCTTCAGCCAATCAGGATGCTGCGGCTACTCTAGATATTCTCTTAATGCTTTTCACTCAAAACTCTTGCACATTCTCACTTTTTATTTTGTTTTTAACTTCTTTAACTTTCCTCACCGTTTGCTCATCAAGTCGCTTCAAAAATGGACCTGGTGGAGAACGCCCCCAACAAACCATCTGAAGTCGCTTGTGTGCTGGAGCCGCGCAGAGGTGTTTCTCTGCTTGTTGGCTCACGTGATTGCCTCGCCTTGTAGCCTAGCACCCGCTACTTGGCTAGCTCTTGCCCAGCGTCTTCAATGGTCGCAGCCAAGCTATCTTTAGCCTAGTATCCACAACCATGCTAGCTCTAGCCTAGCGTCAACAACCATGCTAGCTTTAGCCTAGCATCCGCAAATATGCTAGCTTTAGCCTAGCATGTGCATCATGCTAGCTTCAGCCAGAGGTGTTTAAGAAGGAATCTATGAAACCAGCTCTGTCTACCGCTGGATCTTGAGCTTTTAACTTTTAAGGTTCTTTTAATGCAGTCTTGAAACTACCGTGCTGTTGTGAGGAGCGTTATTTATTGTTTTGCATGGTCAGACCCAAAGAATGTTTTCTTTACGCTATTTCCTCCTCTGTTTCTCTACTCTGATGTAAATAATTGGGCCGGATATCAGCTTAGTTTTTGTGAAGTCCTCTATGTTGTTCGAAAAAAATAAAAATGTGCAAGCACAAAACACATTTCTTGGTCTGATTTTCAAACAAACATTTCTAATTGAGCATTTGACTTTAAAATTTGTTTCTGATAATATTACATTTTGGCTATTGCTGGTCGTTATTACTGAGATTGCCTTTTTCTGACTCTTTTTCTGCACTTCGTGCTTTACAGTGCTCCTGTTTCACCACCCGAAAACAAACTGACGATGTTTGGAGGAGCGAACTGCTCCGTCCTAGCGCCACCTGTCGTGCATTACAAGCCATCACATTCCACCACGGGCATCCTGAGTCACAGCGCGTGTCCGCCAGGGGGCGCCTCAACACACCAAACAGCCCAGCGCTCAGCACTCAGCAGCGGTTTAAGGCTGTTCCTTGGCCTTGACAGGTTGATGGATGCATTCTAGTCGCGAAGGGAAAAAGAAAGATGGAATGGATATCAACACCATAACAGGCTTGACAGCTCTGTCAAAAGCACTGTCGTTCCTGCTCTATTCTTCCACCTTTGGGGGTTTGCAGAACGCAGAGCAGCCTGATGCCCGCCGGGGTTTCATCCGGGTCGGAAGCTATGTGAGGAATGCGGGTTAACGCTGATAAACCACGGCCTGATTAGAGCCGGGCTTCACGGCGAGCTCAGCGGCTCGCTGCTTGATTTATGCGTTCGGAAATCCCTCGACAAACGACCCGACTCTCGGTTTGAGAGAGGGGGATTACATGTCCCTGCTATACTCGGGGAATGACTAGTTTCCAGAAACAAGGAGTCACGAAGGAGCTTCATGAAGTACTCTTGGTTTGACTGGCCCTTAACCTGTTCACCCCGATGTTGTTTCAGTCGTACAAATAAAGATAGTAATGATTTAATCAATCGTAATGTGTCTGGCCAAATTCGGGGTGCACAGGTTGTCTTTCATGACTAAGGTACTACCCCAAAATCAATATCTGAAGTCGTTCATCATATTCCCTGTGAATCTTTAACTTTTACTGCACTATTCGCCAAAGTGCATTCATGCAACCTGAGTTTGGTGCAGAACACCCGCACCGATTCAAATCCTACGTCAGAGAGTCTAGGTGTGTGTGCGTGTGCGTCTGTGTATGTCTATGTGCCCGTGCGTGCGTGTGTGTGTGTGTATGCCTATGTGCCTACTACCACTTTATAAACAACACCCACCCATCCAACCCAAGCCCGCACTTGATCCTCTGACGCCATCGTCAATCGATCACCTTGACTCCGTCCGCGTCGTCCAATCAGCGGCGCGCACGGGGGCGGGGGGCGGGCCCTCCGTCGACAGGGCGAAGTTTGGTTGAAGCCGACCGACAGTCAGCAGCCTCTCGGCAGTGAAGGTGTAGCGACTCGACGGTGGAGGCGGTGGTGCTGGGTGGTGCTGCTGCCCCGAACAACAACAACAACAACAACAACAACACACTTTTCTGTTGTTTTTGGGTGGAATCTGAATTATTTTCGGGAGGCATTCGGGGGCGACGCGACACCCGTGTGGATCGGCACGCGGACCACAGGTAGGTGGGAACGCGAGTTTTAGCATGAGGCTACGCGACGTTAGCTGTGTCCTCCTCCACCTCCTCCACCCCCTACTCCGCACGGAGCTAGCGTAGCGATAGCCGCTCAGCTAACCCCAGCGTTGCCCGCTGTGTGTGGGGATCCTTGTCCTGGGAACCGTGGACCGACACGCCGTCCCCGTGTTGTCGGGTGTTCGGTGGACCTACGGAGGCTCCACCACCGCTGAGCCAGGCGGACCGTCCTGCTAAGCGGGCTGTATGCCGTAGCCGGAGGTGGAGCCTGCGCCGCATCCCGGGCAGGTGGACGGGGAAGGGCTGCTGATGCTAAGTCGTGAGCTAGCTCTGTAGCTAGCCGGGGGGGGGGGGGGACAATTCTGACCCAGATCGTCCGGGTTAAACCGCTCCTTACTTACACAGGGTTCCACCTTTTCATCGCTGAGTGGTGTCACGTTGGGCCAGTGTGTTGTTAGAAGGAAGCCAACGCATGCTGTCACGCTGCTCTACCTGTACCAGGTGGTAGAACCAGAACCGGGACCGGGACCCCTCTCACCCACATGATTCATTCCACAACCCCCTGTTTGGGTGGTACTGGTCGGCTGTTGCACCTTGCACTGCTGCATGTTGTATTCAGGGGGAATTAAAGATAGCTAAAAAGTTGATACCAGTTGAACCAGTCACTGAAGAGTCCCACCATCTGGACCAGTGAAGCACGTGGATCGATACAGTGGGGTCGGGATCGCTGTTGTCAGCTGTTTGTGTATGTGCATGTGGTTGTGTAACTGTATTCCTCCTAACTCCACCGATACTATCTCGCAAAACTCTGCTTACGCAAGGTGTGTGTGTGTGTGTGTGTGTGTGTGTGTAAACCAGAGTTTAGGTTCGGCCACGAACCTAAACTCTGGTTGGTCACATTCTATAAATGATCCTCGGCAGACTTTGCGTTGACTTGCAACATTGCGTCACGCATATGTGATGAATGGCGTTGCGGGAACGGCCCTGTGTTTGTGAGAGACTTAAGATTCACTAGAAGTTCGAAAGGACTTGTCATTCATGAGGGAAATCAGATAGCATGCCTCTCCGGCCCTCAGGTTGTGAGGTATTTGCCCTGGGATCCATCTGACCGGTCTGACGACAGCAGCAATAGTCGTGATAGAGCGACTTCTCTCTGAGCTGTTTGTGTGTGAAGCAGCTTTACTCTCCCGGTATCTCAGTATCTCACGTGGACACGGAGAACACATTTGCGTGGGTGCGGGTGATTACCACATTGGAACCAGTTTCTACAGCTCACCTCAGTACCATGACTGTTCTGAATCAGAAGGTGATTCTCACACTCTTAACTAACTCCACGTTCCCATGTATTTTAATCACCGATGTGTACTTAGTTTTGTGGTGGAGGCCAGTTGTTAAGGATCACTGAGTGTGACTACTGTTTCACCTGCTGTGTTGACCAGCAGGTCCTCAGTGGTGGTGTGGTAGTTCTTCTCTGTGTGTGTGTCCTCCCCACAGCAGTGTATCTAACACACGGCATGCTGGCTGCAGCTGTCACTCCAAACACGCCGTGAAGTTGCACACGCTGGCCGCACGGCTCGCCATGGCAATGAGACACGCGTGTCAGAGCATATCAGCGTCACGCAAGGCCACATCGCAATCAAGGGTTCTGCAGCACCAGGAAACGCTCCTCACCGCAAGCCCTACACTCTGAGCTGATCAGCAGCCGACCCAACAGCGGGGGAGAGGGGGAGGGGAGGGGGAGAGAGGGAGGGGGGAGAGAGAGGCTCTGACGAGATTCAGCAGTCATATTGGAGCCCTCATGTGCCGCTGACCCTGATTCAACATGAGGAGCCCAAAATAGACGGTGTGGAACCACAAGCAGAGCTCAGGTTCTGTTTGTGTGGAGTGCTTCTGCTGCGTGTGTCTAATCCCCGCTGAAACACTCTGTAGAACAGACTGCTGCCAGAGGAAGTGGTACCGCAGCTCCTCATATCTGATCTGTCTTGTATTGTATTTTTCTTATTGTTTATTTGCGAGTGGCTTCATCAGCTGTCGCAGCCCCCCTGTGTGGTGCGTTGGCTCGTTGGTCTTCCTGCTTTGAACTCAGCAGTGTCTTCCAAGGTCTCCATTCCCCATCACAGTCCTAATGAGGTCCATGGGGCTTTGAGTCTCTCCTTTTGTCCCGCTGTGCTCTGGGACGAGGGCTCCTGGGGCTGGGTGCTGTGCACCACTATATGCAAGGAATTGTCTTTCAGGTTTGCCTCTCTCTGCCTCTGGAGGACGGTCTATGGGTCTCAGAGGCTCCCATTGTCTCTGAGGGCCAGCCTCCTCCTCCTCCTGGTCTGATACCTGAGCCTCCTGGGCCAGGTGAGACTCATGCTTTATTCAACCCTCTGATCTCTGCTCAGTCCAGGGGCCCAGGCTGGTTAGTGTAGTCCAGGTAGTCCGTGTCAGTAGCTGTGTGTGTGTGTGTGTGTGTGTGTGTGTGTGTGTGTGTGTGTGTGTGTGTGTGTGTGTGTGTGTGTGTGTGTGTGTGTGTGTGTGTGTGTGTGTGTGTGTGTGTGTGTGTGTGTGTGTGTGTGTGTGTGTGTGTGTGTGTGGACCTGACTAACCAGGTTGTGGCTCCTGTTGCGGTACCAGGGTGCTGCTCTCCAGGAGGTGTGTACATAGGGAAATGGATCAACGGGTTCTGCTCTCTCTGTTCCTGCTTTAGTCTCCAAGCTATGTGAGCTGTGGCCGTTCAATAACTATGGCTGTTAAAGCCCTGAGGAGCTGGTCATATGGGACCACCCGGCCTGGATGAGGGTTGGGTGGTATTAACGCACCCTGTATTTCAATGTCAGGTCCTCCATTAGAGTCATCACCCTCTTCTCCCTAGAGGGGGTACCACCATGCTCTGTAACTGTAACCATGCACACTTACTCTGTGTGTCTGGGTGTCCTCATTTCCCCCCGTCACATCAACTCCCCCCCCCATGGAGGACCCACCCTCCTCTCCCTTTGATCCCTGCATGGAGACGGTCTCCGTGGCGATGCCTCCATGTTGCCCTCTCGCTGGCTGGCTCGTGTTCCCTGGTAACGGGCCGGCGTTGCTTGGCGACGTGGTGATGGAAATGCTGTGACCCAAGTGCTCCCCCTCCCTCCCCCACAGGAGAGCGTTCCCATCGCCCTGCTGCACTGGTCTCACTGGTCTCACCCTCAGTGTGGTCTCACTGGTCTCACTGGTCTCACCCTCAGTGTGGTCTCACTGGTCTCACTGGTCTCACCCTCAGTGTGGTCTCACTGGTCTCACTGGTCTCACCCTCAGTGTGGTCTCACTGGTCTCACTGGTCTCACCCTCAGTGTGGTCTCACTGGTCTCACTGGTCTCACCCTCAGTGTGGTCTCACTGGTCTCACTGGTCTCACCCTCAGTGTGGTCTCACTGGTCTCACTGGTCTCACCCTCAGTGTGGTCTCACTGGTCTCACTGGTCTCACCCCGCCTCCAGCGGCGCTGTGCTGCAGCACGTGGCCCGGGGTGCTGAGGGTCCATATGGAGCGGGTCAGGCTCCGGTCCACCAGTAGGCCTGCTGAGGGTCCATATGGAGCGGGTCAGGCTCCGGTCCACCAGTAGGCCTGCTGAGGGTCCATATGGAGCGGGTCAGGCTCCGGTCCACCAGTAGGCCTGCTGAGGGTCCATATGGAGCGGGTCAGGCTCCGGTCCACCAGTAGGCCTGCTGAGGGTCCATATGGAGCGGGTCAGGCTCCGGTCCACCAGTAGGCCTGCTGAGGGTCCATATGGAGCGGGTCAGGCTCCGGTCCACCAGTAGGCCTGCTGAGGGTCCATATGGAGCGGGTCAGGCTCCGGTCCACCAGTAGGCCTGCTGAGGGTCCATATGGAGCGGGTCAGGCTCCGGTCCACCAGTAGGCCTGCTGAGGGTCCATATGGAGCGGGTCAGGCTCCGGTCCACCAGTAGGCCTGCTGAGGGTCCATATGGAGCGGGTCAGGCTCCGGTCCACCAGTAGGCCTGCTGAGGGTCCATATGGAGCGGGTCAGGCTCCGGTCCACCAGTAGGCCTGCTGAGGGTCCATATGGAGCGGGTCAGGCTCCGGTCCACCAGTAGGCCTGCTGAGGGTCCATATGGAGCGGGTCAGGCTCCGGTCCACCAGTAGGCCTGCTGAGGGTCCATATGGAGCGGGTCATGCTCCGGTCCACCAGTAGGCCTGCTGAGGGTCATCAGGGACAGCTGGGACCCATCAGTCCCCCGGCTGCCAGGCGGCCCGGTGACAGGGGGGATGAGGGGGGCCGCTTCATATTCATCTGGACGCTGGTTGTTTGATGATGAGCCCCTCCTGTCACAGTTCTAGGGTGACGGCCCGGTTCTACGTCACTGCCCACATTGATATTTCCACTGACCTCCAGAGGAAGGTGTTAGATGACACCAGCGCGAGGTCCATGTCACTGTAACTTTAATGAAGATATGATTTTATTAGACGGGCCTGTTCTGAACCAGCGTCTGGGTCAAAGACCCAGTGAAGGCTCTGTGACAGCCCGGCGTTTGGGCCGTTCTGCTGTGTGATCAGGTTTAGTGTTTTTCCCCTCTTGGTTCTGCTGACTCATGCTTCAGGAAGCTCCTTCCAGTCCATCTGGGCCCAGCTTGGCCGGCAGCACTCCCGTTGTGTAACAGAACCACCGGGGCCCGTCCAACGGCTGGCTGGCCGCGGTGGTTAGGTCCCACTGGTCCAACCTGGGGAGACGTAGAGGCTGTGCTGATAATGCAGAATAATGATGGTCTGTCTCTCCCTGTCTCCCTCTCTGTCTCTCTCTGTCCCTCTTTCTCTCTCTCTCTCTCTTTCTCTCTCTCTCTCTCTGTTTTTCTCTCTCTGTCTTTCTCTGTCTCTTTCTCTCTCTCTCTCTGTCCCTCTCTCTATCTGTCTCTGTCTCTGTCTCTGTGTGTCTCTCTCTCTCTGTCTCTTTCTCTGTCTCTTTCTTCTCTCTCTCTTTCTCCCTGTCTCTGTCTCTCCCTGTCTCTGTCTCTCTCTGTCTCTTTCTCTTTCTGTCTTTCTCTCTCTCTGTCTTTCTCTCTCTCTGTCTCTGACTCTCTCTGTCTCCCTTCTCTCTTCTCTCTCTCTCTCTCTTTCTCTTTCTCTCTCTCTCTCTCTCTCTCTCTCTCTCTCTCTTTCTCTCTGTCTCTCTGTCTCTCTGTCTCTGTCTCTCTCTGTCTCTCTCTCTCCATAGCTAGTGAGACATTAGCAGGCGGGTTTCAGAACCACAGAGAGACAGGCTTTCTGGGTCGTCGGGAATGAGGTTGTGGAGACTGGATGGAGAGAGCGAGCCAGACCCGAAGAGGAGAGAGGGGGAGGTCAACATTGTAATCAATGAGGAACTCTCGTCTCTCCCCCAGACATGGAAAAGGGTGTCAATTATTAATGAAAACTGTATCAGGTGTGGCTGGCAGCACCTTACTTATGGCCCTCGTCTGGTCATTTCTCCTTATCCATTTAGTCAGGTGTTTATCCATTTAGTCAGTTATTTATCCATTTAGTCAGTTATTTATCCATTTAGTCAGGTGTTTATCCATTTAGTCAGGTATTTATCCATTTAGTCAGGTGTTTATCCATTTAGTCAGTTATTTATCCATTTAGTCAGATATTTATCCATTTAGTCAGTTATTTATCCATTTAGTCAGGTGTTTATCCATTTAGTCAGGTATTTATCCATTTAGTCAGGTGTTTATCCATTTAGTCAGTTATTTATCCATTTAGTCAGTTATTTATCCATTTAGTCAGGTGTTTATCCATTTAGTCAGGTATTTATCCATTTAGTCAGGTATTTATCCATTTAGTCAGGTATTTATCCATTAATCAGTTATTTATCCATTTAGTCAGTTATTTATCCATTTAGTCAGGTATTTATCCATTAGTCAGGTATTTATCCATTTAGTCAGTTATTTATCCATTTAGTCAGGTATTTATCCATTTAGTCAGGTATTTATCCATTTAGTCAGTTATTATCCATTTAGTCAGTTATTTATCCATTTAGTCAGTTATTTAACCATTTAGTCAGTTATTTATCCATTTAGTCAGTTATTTATCCATTTAGTCAGATATTTATCCATTTAGTCAGGTATCTGTCTTTTTGTGTGTGTGTGTGTGAGTGAGAGAGAGAGAGAGAGAGAGAGAGAGAGAGAGAGAGAGAGAGAGAGAGAGAGAGAGAGAGAGAGAGAGAGAGAGAGAGAGAGAGAGACGAGAGAGAGAGAGAGAGAGAGAGAGAGAGAGAGAGAGAGAGAGAAGGAGAGAGAGAGAGAGAGAGAGAGAGAGAGAGAGAGGGCGGGCAGTACAGGAGGAGAGAGAGAGAGAGAGAGGGCGGGCAGTACAGGAGGAGAGAGGGAGAGAGAGAGGGCAGTACAGGAGGAGAGAGGGAGAGAGGGCAGTACAGGAGGAGAGAGAGAGGGCAGTACAGGAGGAGAGAGAGGGAGAGAGAGAGCAGTACAGGAGGAGAGAGAGGGAGAGAGAGAGCGGTACAGGAGGAGAGAGAGAGAGAGAGAGAGAGGGAGAGAGAGAGAGAGAGGGAAGAGAGAGAGCAGTACAGGAGGAGAGAGAGAGAGGGGTACAGGAGGGTACAGGGTGAAGGAGATGTAGAGACAGACCGCGAGGATGAGGAGGAGATGAAGGACAGTTGAGTAGCGAGAGACAGATATGGAGGAGAGACAGAGGGAGGGAGATGGAGAGAGGGAGAGACAGAGGGAGGGAGATGGAGAGAGGGAGAGATAGAGGGAGAGACAGAGGGAGGGAGATGGAGAGAGGGAGAGACAGACAGACAGACAGACAGAGGGAGGGAGATGGAGAGATAGAGGGAGGGAGGGAGATGGAGAGAGGGAGAGACAGACAGACAGACAGACAGAGGGAGGGAGATGGAGATGGAGAGATAGAGGGAGGGAGGGAGATGGAGAGAGGGAGAGACAGTCAGTACGTTTACATGCAGCAAGAAATTCGAATTTCTAATCGTATAAGACATCGTTCGGACTTTTGAAGTGCATGGAAACACCTTAATCCGACCTTACTTCGGACCTACTTCGGACATCTCAAAATCGGATAACAACACCTGGATAATTCGTTCATAGTCGGACTATTAACGGCATGTATACTCAGCAATCGGATCTGAATCGGATTTTGCATGCTGCGCATGTGCATCGCCATTCTGCACATGCGCAGAGCGCCACATAGCGTCCGTAGTCAGCCCATGCTCCGGCTGTTAATCCGATTCTGTGAACGGCATGTATACTCGGACAAGTGATCCGGTCTTACGCATGTCATTATCTGATCCGATCAGAAATTTCAAATTCTTGCTGCATGTAAACGTACTGAGAGAGACAGAGGGAGGGAGAGGGAGAGACGGAGGGAGATAGATAGATAGATAGATGGATAGATAGCTATACTGTATTGATCCCAGGCTGGGAAATGACAGCGTAGCAGCAGCATTAGACACAGTAAAAACACAAAGAATTAAAGAATAAAATGCAATATAAAAATGTATAAATAAAAATAAATTGTAGTGCAGATGGAGAGAGGGAGAGACAGGAGGAAGATGAGAGTGACAGAGCAGATGGAGCACTATGGAGAGAGAGACGGGTAAGAGTGGTATGAGCTCTCTCTCGTTCTCGTTCTCGTTCTCTGGCTCCTGGCTGTCCCATACTCCCTCAGATAAGATGAAGTCAGGTACCAAGAATGTAGAGCCTTTTCCTGCTGGGGGGGGGGGGGGGGGAGTTCAGTTTGTCTTGCATCAGCGTTGCCTTTGGCATTGCAGGTGTGTGTGTGTGTGTGTGTGTGTGTGTGTGTGTTGTGTGTGTGTGTGTGTGTGTGTGTGTGTGTGTGTGTGTGTGTGTGTGTGTGTGTGTGTGTGTGTGTGTGTGTGTGTGTGTGTGTGTGTGTGTGTGTGTGTGTGTGTGTGTGTGTGTGTGTGTACACGGTGTGTTTACATTGCCTGTTTGCAGTAGAGAGATAGGGAGAAGCTTTTGGGGGTGGGGGCTTGGGGTATAGAACCAGTGGGGGTGGGGGGGGGGGGGGGGATAGGGGGGGGGGGGGGGGGAAGAGGAGAGAGAGAGAGAGTTCCAGTGTGCTGCTGAGTCGACAGGGCCCGTGGAACAATGCTTCCCTGTACTCCTCTGGGTTTCCCTGAGCCGGCCAGAAGTTCCATCTGGTCAGGGTCTGCTGCCTCCCTGTGAGCTGCTGGTCAGGGTCTGCTGGTGGTGACCAGGCCTCTGGTAGTGACCCTGTGTCGAGGTGTTCCCTGACTGCTCCAACGTGCTGAATGTGTGTATGGATGGGTGAACGTTAGGCAAGCAGGGTGTTTTGAGTGGCCGTTTGATTCAAAGGGATCAGAAGGTCTGTTTATTGATGGCAATAAGGACGCGATCGCATTGGAACTCCCAAGACAACATGGCAGCCCTGGGTCCAGAAATGCCACGTCAGTTACCACGCTATCAGTGGGAAGCCATCGTCATGGCAGCCCGTGACCACGGGCTTACGGCGGGGCGTTTCCACGGTGAGGGGAGCCGGGGACGCCAGCCAAGCAGATCACCTGGCCACGGCGTCACCACAACATTCAGCTTGCTCGGCAGGAAGTACAGTACAGCTTCCTGTTGGTGGTGTTCCTCACCAGGCTCATAGTGCGACTTCTTCCTCGATAAATTGTGTGTGCCGACCAAAGACCAAAGTGTTCCTGTTGAACCACATGTCTGCTATTGTTTAATTTGGCCTGTCTCGCCTCCAGCAGCCATCTTGGTTCCATCTTTCTAAATGGGGGGGAACTGAATGTGGAATTCCCACGTTCAGTTCCCCCCACCCAGCTGGCGTTTAGAGCCAAGATGGCCACTGGGTGAATAAAGGCTCTTTGTTGCATGTGACAGAGGACCCCCCCCCCCCCCCCCCCCCCCCCACAGTCAGTCAGGTGACCCTGCCCCTACAGACGCATTCCAGGAAAGGATTACACTGCTCGTCAGCTGGGCTCAGTCTGGTACGCCGGGCCTCCAAACACAGAGCGGTCAGACCGGGTAGACCGGTTCTCTGGTGGTGCGCGGCCTAGTGTCAGCAGCAGTACCCCCTTCACCTTCCTCCCCCTCCTCCTCCTCCTCCTCCTCCTCCTCCTCAGTGGAGTCTCATAACTCCTGGTTCTCACTCACTCCCACAGAATTCTCTCTCTCTACCAGCCTGAGTCGTCCGTGTGCAGACATTTGTAGGTATCTGTGAATACCTATTGTCATTTTGACTCTGTCGGCCTTTGGTGGCAGGTGTTCATTTTGGGTCCTACACACACACACACACGAGTACTGTTGGATAGCTTCCTGTTTCACCCCAGTTCTTTCATCATACACACACACACTCGTAACACATTCCTGCTGCTTGGTAAATGTTATGACACAATTGCAGCACCCTCAAACGTGCACTCTGTGTTAACACACCACACACACACACACACACACACACCAGAGAGGACGTTGCATAGTGCTGTTTAGATTATATCTGAAGACTTTGCCCTGGCTGTGGCTGAGTGTGCTGTTCTATAAACTGTCTCAGCACTTATTGGTTATTAAAGGACGATGTATTTTCCTGTTATTCCTTTTGGCCATTGGATAGCATTGATTGATTTGTACTGAGAATGAAGATCCTGTACATTCCTTCCTTCTGGATCATGGTGTACATTACAGACATAATGTCTCTATAATGTACTTCTTTAAAGTACTCCCTGACCTCCTGAGGTTGTGCAAGGTGCTCTAATGTTCAACTGGGATGGTGGGTCAGAGAATCACTAACCAGCCCGTGTGGAATGAAGGACTTTATTAACGTCTTCATAATAATACCTGCCCTGCAGGGAGCGCGTGACCTTCTCGTTATGGAGCCGGAAGGTCAACTGGAAGGCTGAACCGTTAGCGGTTGCTTGTGGCTCTGAACAACTACTGAGTTCTGCCTTCTCTTGCTGCTGGACAGGACGTGTGTTTGTCGATGATGGCTCCTAGGAGTCCTGGTCCTCCTCTGTGAGTCATGGACAGGCTGGGCTGTTTCGTGAAGGCTCCCAGGCCAGGACTGTGTCATTTGCTAAAGCTTTTAAATGGCAGCACCTGTTACACTTAGCCACGGTGGCTAGCTCCACATCGCGCTAGCATCACTCGGCGGTGGCCAGGATTGACGGCAATTGGTGCTTCTGCGTTAGCGTCGGCCGCGTTGACGTGAATGTCATGAAGCCTGTACTTACCCCCCTAGCATAACAGGAATGCATCTCCTGCAGCTACAGACCCAGCGGCTACAGACCTAGCAGAC
Source organism: Urophycis tenuis (assembly GCA_036785325.1). Lineage (NCBI taxonomy): Eukaryota > Metazoa > Chordata > Actinopteri > Gadiformes > Phycidae > Urophycis > Urophycis tenuis. The sequence continues at coordinate 3,815,509 of JAXIVH010000028.1, read as the reverse complement.
CTAGTGGCTACAGACCTAGCGGCTACAGACCTAGTGGCTACAGACCTAGCGGCAACAGATCTAGCGGCTACAGACCTAGCGGCAACAGACTTAGCGGCTACAGACCTAGCGGCCACAGACCTAGCGGCCACAGACCTAGCGGCCACACACCTAGCGGCCACAGACCTAGCGGCTACAGACCTAGCGGCCACAGACCTAGAGGCCACAGACCTAGCGGCCACAGACCTAGCGGCCACAGACCTAGCAGCCTAGCTGACGATGGACTGGCTAACAGTTGGCCCTCAATGCCCCGTTACTGTTGTTGTGCAGGAGGTCAGAGCGCTGACTTTAATACATGACATATTAACAGAGCAGGCCTGAGTGCTGAGGGACACGTTGTATACCTTGTAAAGGATCCTGGTGGCTGCACCCTGATGGGCCATCCTTAAGAATATTGCTGTATGCAGTAACAAAAAAAAAATATATATATATTTTTTTTTAAATATATATTATATTATTTTTTATATATAAGTTAAAAAAGTACAATTTTGGTCATGGTGATTACGTCGGTATGAATTTAAACAAACCTGCATATCGTGACTTCACTGACACCCGTAAAAGTTGAGTGGACTCCTTGACATCAGTCGACACGTCACTGTAAGACTCGAGGGGAGAAGGGATGGTAAAGATCTGGGCACAGTTCTTCCAGAATTTGTGTCCCGTTATAGCGTCGTCGAGATATTTCAATGCATTTTTAAATGTAAGTTTACAACCGACAAGTCGGTCGGACTAAAAGGGAAATCAAATAAATATTTGGGTCAGTCCTAAGTTGACAGGGTCAGTTGGGATACGGCTAACAGAAATAATCTGAAGGATGGCCTGGGCCTCAAACATCAGCTCTGCACTGAGTCCTGGGCTCTGTGGTACAGCAGCTGTGTGTGTCCCTCTACACTTTGGATCCTTTGTCAAGATAATCATCTTTCTTTCAATATATACTCAAGGTACTGATAAGATACATGAGGAGAACAGAGTTCACACGTCCAGACGTGGCTCCGTCCGCTGTGCCGCCGGCCGGGCCTCAAACCTGCTCCCACTGCCCGGGTTCACGTGGTGCTGATGGGTCACCGGGCCGCCCGGGTCCACTGGGTCCTGGTTCTGACTCGCTGAGAGAGGACCAGCGGCCTGGCAGAGCCAGCCGGGCCCAGTTGATCCTGTCTGGGAGTGGTGTCCAGGTTAGGAGCTAGGAGCTAGGGGACACGAGGCCTGGGGGCAAGGGGAGGCATGATTGGTGCAGGCTGCCGCCCTACTTACGTGTGTGTGTGTGTGTGTGTGTGTGTGTGTGTGTGTGTGTGTGTGTGTGTGTGTGTGTGTGTGTGTGTGTGTGTGTGTGTGTGTGTGTGTGTGTGTGTGTGTGTGTGTGTGTGTGGGGGGGGGGCTTGTTTTTTTACTTGTCGCCATGGTGATGTGTGGCTGCTGGTTGAATGACCTACTGCTGGCCTTTTGCAGCTCTTGGTTCTCAATTTAATGCATGTGTGGACACACAGACACACACACACACACACACACTAGGCTGCTACTGGGTCTTCCTGTGGGTCCTCCCAGTCACGCTGTTCCACTCAGGAACCACGGGTCAGTGGGACCGGGAGCTACTTGACCCCCCGCTCCTAGAGAGAACATGGAGAGGAAGACACACACACACTCACTCACTCACTCACTCACACACTCACCCCCCTCCTGTCTCTCTTGTCCTCCTCAAGTATTTACATCATGTCTTGTGAACTAATTTGCATAGCAGAAGGGCGTTCTCCTGCCTGACCACTGAGACTTCTAACACCACCAACACACACCGCATCTGTCCCTCAAAGACGCCTTATCTGGTTCCTCCACTCCACGCGGACCTGAAAGGCTCTCATGTCGTCAGAACACCCAGTGTCACAGAAACCATAGCAGGATTCCTGTTTGGCTGGAGAATTTTGTCATGATGGCACACCATCACATGACCTCGGTGGAGCAGTCACGAGAGGATGGAGTCAGTCACCTGAGTATAATTATTATAATCTTCATTAACTCAGTTTGTCTTGAGCTTTATTTAGGTGCTTTCCTCTGCACGTAACAGTAGTGTCACGTGATGCAGGTGGAGGTGGTCACATGACGTGATGCAGGTGGAGGTGGTCACATGACGTGATGCTGGTGGAGGTGGTCACATGACGTGATGCAGGTGGAGGTGGTCACATGACGTGATGCAGGTGGAGGTGGTCACATGACGTGATGCTGGTGGAGGTGGTCACATGACGTGATGCAGGTGGAGGTGGTCACATGACGTGATGCAGGTCAGCTAGGTGGTCACATGACGTGATGCAGGTGGAGGTGGTCACATGACGTGATGCAGGTCAGCTAGGTGGTCACATGACGTGATGCAGGTCAGCTAGGTGGTCACATGAAGTGATGCAGGTCAGCTAGGTGGTCACATGACGTGATGCAGGTCAGCTAGGTGGTCACATGACGTGATGCAGGTCAGCTAGGTGGTCACATGACGTGATGCAGGTCAGCTAGGTGGTCACATGACGTGATGCAGGTCAGCTAGGTGGTCACATGACGTGATGCAGGTCAGCTAGGTGGTCACATGACGTGATGCAGGTCAGCTAGGTGGTCACATGACGTGATGCTGGTCAGCTAGGTGGTCACATGACGTGATGCAGGTCAGCTAGGTGGTCACATGACGTGATGCAGGTCAGCTAGGTGGTCACATGACGTGATGCAGGTCAGCTAGGTGGTCACATGACGTGATGCATGTCAGCTAGGTGGTCACATGACGTGATGCTGGTCAGCTAGGTGGTCTCTGGCTCTGTCCTCCTGCAGGACCACAGTCTGGGTGTTGCCTCCCCTCATCAAAAGTCTGCACATCACCAAAGCTCTGTCAGTCAGCCTAACTTCAGAGTGTAAAATCTGCTGCTGAAAAAGAAAGATCTGCCAGGGTCCTGAGTGTTGTCAGCCCCCTCTATGTGAGGGTCAGTTTGCTCCGTACCCTTTAATGTTATTCTTGAACATGAACATGAAATGTCACCTTGAAGGTCATTGTTCACGACCAGGCTCATCAATCACCAGACACTGCCACTCTGTCTCACTCTCTCACCTGTCTCTCTGTCTTTCACCCTAATCCCATCCTGCCTGTCTGTCTGTCTGCCTGTCTGTCTGTCTGCCTGTCTGCCTGAGAGTGATTCCTCGGTCATTCTCCTCATGTCACACCACAGCTCAGGTCCTGTAATTGGATTAGCGAGTTAACGTCCTATCTCTGACCCCGCCCCCGGGGAGTGGTCGCCGTGACGACGAGTGGCAGGCTGAGGAGGGACAGACTGATTGATTGGCTGTCTTTGTTTTGGGAGAGAGAGAGTGAGAGAGTCGCCCCCCCCCCCCCCCCCCCCCTTCTCAATGCTACCTCCCCCTTTCTGCCCCCTCTCTCTCTCTCTTTCTCTCTCTCTCCCCCCCTCCCTCCCTCCCTCTCCCCCCCTCTACTCATCCCTCGTTTCTCCTCCTCATGGATTAATCAGTTTTCCATTCCTGGAGAGATTATTCAAATGCTGTTAGGTCTGGAGCCCACTGCTCTCCATGATGCCCATGCTGCAAGGAATCATGGGAAAGAATTTTCCCCTTCCTCTCCTTTATTCCTGTTCTCTCTCTCTCTTATGCATGTCTCTCTCTTGTCCTCTCTACCTCATTATTGACATTCAACTGCTTTGTTGCATGAGGAGAGAGAGAGAGAGAGAATGGGCCCTCTGTGTTGGTGCTCATTAGGGATGGGTGGAGACCCCACACACACACAGTGTGGAGATGATCCTACAGTACGGTTGTTCTTCACCTCCATCGTTCTCTCTTCATCCATTATCCAAGTTTGTACTACATCTATCTCCTGAGCCCTGGCTTCCTGTCTCTCCCTCTGTTTCTCTTCTGTCTCTCTCCCTCTTTTTCTCTCTCTCTCTCTCTGTTTCCCTCTCTCTCTCTCTGCCGGTCTCTCTCTGTCTCTGCATCTCAAATTCCAAATGCTTCCTTGGCATGAGAGTGATTTCAAGGATATTGACAATGCAAAATCAATAGCATAAAACAATATTGGAAACTATTAAAAAAAACAAGTGGCAAAGCAATACAAAACAAGAAGTAGATCACTCTGTCTCTCTCCCCCCGCTCTGTCTGTCTGTCTCTCTCCCTCTCTCCCTCTCCCCCCGCTCTCTCTCCCTCTCTCTCCCTCTCTCCCTCTCCCCCCGCTCTCTCTCCCTCTCTCTCCCTCTCTCCCTCTCTCCCTCTCCCCCCATGGTGAAGCCATCATGACAAGCTGAGACCCCCGCGTGCAGAACGCAGACAGGGCAGCCCTGCATCCTGTGTGACGTGTGTACAGTAGTGTGTGTCTTCATGGGCCATGGACATGAATGAACCTGTGTGTGAGCAGGGAGCCTGTCTCTCTCACTTCCTCTCCATTCCTCTGCTCTCTCTATCTGCTCACCTTGAATGTGTCTGCTGTGGCAAACCACACTGTTTGAGACAACATTATTATTTGATGTACACATAGATTACTGCTCTACTGCTGTAACCTGGTGTAACGGCTGTAACAGTTGTAACAGCTGTAACAGGTGTAACCTGGTGTTACGGTTGTAACCTGGTGTGGTGTAACAGCTGTAACCTGGTGTAACCTGATGTAACAGCTGTAACCTGGTATAACCTGGTGTAACAGATGTAACATGCTGTAATTTTGTGTAACAGCTGTAACATGCTGTAACAGTTGTAACCTGGTGTAACACTTGTAACAGCTGTTCTGGTGTAACATTTGTAACAGCTGTTCTGGTGTAACATTTGTAACAGCTGTAATCTGGTGTAACCTGGTGTAACAGCTGTAACCAGTCATGGGCGAGAAAAGCACACTCAAAATTGATTTTGAAATGTTCTAGTTACCAGCTCCTCTTCTAGTCTGGTCCACACATCGTCCATTTTCGTCTTCAATCTTGTGTCTAAGGCTGTGCCCTCCTCCATGAACTGCCTGATTCTCTCATCCTGCAAGACAAAATATACTATAGTAGTCAATCTCTGAGTATACCTCATGAACACAATTTAAAAATCTACCGGATTATGCTCCATACTTGGTATCGTTTTGAGAGGCCCCCCCCTGATCTTGTCCTTGATGGTCTGTAAAGGAGGAGTCCTCATCAGTCAATGTGAAGTGGGCCTGCAGTCTCCCCAAGAGGGGCAGAATCTGGCCCAAAGTTGGACTCCTTTCAGCAGAGATGCAGATGGTTGAAGTATAGAGTACCTTCATTACTCTGACAAACGGTTCTGCTTTTCTATAATCCTCATCAGAAAGTTTCTCCATTCTGAAAAACAATATACATATTGTTTTATGAGTTAGACCACAGCCCAGCACATTAGTATACATTGATAAAAGAGTAAGGTAATAACAACGTCCATCCTTATCTTTGTGCTTCTCCATTGATTTTCTTTTTAGCAGGGGGTCCATGGAGGCTGCCTGGATGGCAGCAAACTGCTCCAGGAATCGCTCCACCATGAGGAACAGGCTGTTCCACCTGGTCTTCACATCCATGAGTTCAGGAAGACCTAGAGAGAGACAGTGTGTGTGGTTGTCACACTGGTTGTTTATTTGTAGTTATAGTTCAATAATTGATTTAGCAATGGAATGTTGCTCTAAGTTTACTCGTTTTTGATTTACACTTAGCGAGAAGATGCTGCTTCTCTTTAAGGACAGGTTTACCACGCTGCTCCACCTCAACCACACCACCATAGCTCTGATTCTTCCTGCCCACTTTGAGATGGCAGCTAGGGTGTACAACTTTTGAGCAGCAATGTTTAGTGTATGAGCAAAGCAGACAATTTTTCTAATGCTCATCTTTTTAACTGCTACATCCATATTAGCTGCGTTATCTACAGTGATGGCAACCACTTTTTCCTTTCATCCAGAATATCCCCCATCTCCTCAGCTATAACATCCCCTGTCTGTGATGTGTAGACTGCCCTGGTATGTAGGATCTTCTCCTTCATGGTACCCTCTCTCACAAAGTGGACTGAAACAGTCAAGTAGTGGTCTTGTGCCACACTGGTCCTCCCATCTTGGGCCACATCTCTGACGTCTTCTTCTCTACTGCTTCCCATGCAGCTGTGAGTGTATTTGACAGCATGTCTCTGCTGGGGGCTGATATCTGGGGTTTAGGGCTCTTGTCATCTCCCTATTTGACATTACAACACAGAAAAATCAACAATAACATGGCCGTATTATTATTATCATCTAGGCTGAGAGATAAAGACTTCAACAACATCCTTTACAGCTTACTTACTTCCACCTTGGAGCCTCCGCTGTCGAAAAAGGCAGCAAACCTTTAACAACAAAGTTTGTGACTGCCCTGTGGCACTCATCTTGTTTTTCTTTTGGCATTTTTCCTTTTTCTGCCAGTGTGAATGGATTCCCTCTGGCTGGCCTTGTCCCCCTAACATCAGGGTCAGAGGCTGCTGTGAGATAAACAGAACAGTGAGTGCAGTGCGCATTATGTGAGCTGTTTAACCAGCCGACCCAATTGATGAGCACATCTTAACAAGCTAAGCTTTATCTGTTACTGTCAATCTCGAGTTAGCTTTTGATTTAGCTAACTACATAGCCATAAAATAAAGCTACAGTAATATCTTAAGTTAGCGTCACATGGACCTCAGTTTAACTCGCCGTGCGATGCACGTATTAAGTTGCAGTAACATTAAGTAAACGCACCTGTTATCCATAGCGCTGTCGTTGGTACTCTCAGAGGAAGCGGAGTCCGGTGGTGGAGGTTTAGAATGGGGCCGCTCTGGCTCCGCTCTGGGGCTCTGTAACGTCCACAGGTGGACTGGAAGGCTGAGAGGATAATGTGGTGTAACAGCTGTAACCTGTTGTATTGTGGTATAACAGCTGTAACCTGGTGTAACAGCTGTAACCTGTTGTAATGTGGTATAACAGCTGTAACCTGGTGTAACAGCTGTAACCTGTTGTAATGTGGTATAACAGCTGTAACCTGGTGTAACAGCTGTAACCTGTTGTAATGTGGTATAACAGCTGTAACCTGGTGTAACAGCTGTAACCTGTTGTAATGTGGTGTAACAGCTGTAACCTGGTGTAATGTGGTGTAACAGCTGTAACCTGGTTTAATGTGGTGTAACAGCTGTAACCTGGTGTAACAGCTGTAACCTGTTGTAATGTGGTGTAACAGCTGTAACCTGGTGTAATGTAGTGTAACAGCTGTAACCTGGTGTAATGTAGTGTAACAGGTGTAACCTGGTGTAACAGCTGTAACCTGGTATAACAGCTGTAACCTGGTGTAACAGCTGTAACCTGTTGTATTGTGGTGTAACAGCCGTAACTTGGTGTAACCTGGTGTAACAGCTGTAACCTGGTGTAACAGTTGTAACCTGGTGTAATGTGGTGTAACAGCTGTAACCTGGTGTAACAGCTGTAACCTGGTGTAATGTGGTGTAACAGCTGTAACCTGGTGTAACAGCTGTAACCTGGTGTAATGTGGTGTAACAGCTGTAACTTGGTGTAACAGCTGTAACCTGGTGTAATGTGGTGTAACAGTTGTAACCTGGCGTGTGGCCTGTAGGTTTGTGATGAAGTGTGTTTTGGAACCTAAACCTGAGCCTTGCGAGGTACTTTTACTTTGTTAAAACTCTCACCTCACCCTGGCTTCCTGCCAAAGCTTAACCAAATCAAACGGCCGTCGGCATGGCAACCAGCCCACCCCCCCGGGGTTCCCTCGGGTGCCTGGCGCCATTCTGTGTGAATGGTGAGCGTGAGTCATCAGCTAGCAGAGAGGACGTTCAGCTGTGTTAGTGATCCCTGGTCTCCTAGCAACGGCAGGTCAGTGGAGCCCAACCATTGGATGGGAAACCATTTTATAAAGAAACCAAAAAGAACATGCTCTCATACTGAGAGTGAGGAGGACCACATGGTGGGGATGAGAGGCAGGGTGGAGAGGATGCAGGCTGAAGGCATCTGACTCCACGCTGAAGCCTCTTCCCTCAGGACTCCTCAGGAGGAAAGACAAGTCTGCTCAGAAAACTAGTGCTTATTTAGAGCTGTGCCGTTCCAATCATGGCCGTTAGTCATTGTCATCTGTTTGTACACAGTGTGCTTTTACTGTGAAAAGCAGCACACATTATGGTCTGGAGAGCAAGAGATACAGCACTTCCTGTTAATGTCTTCATCTTGTCTTATCTTGTGTACTCTGCTGCAGCCGCAGGCTATACACAGACACAGACACACACAGACACACACACACACAGACACAGACACACACACACACACACACACACACACACACACAGACACACACACACACACACACACACACA
>JAXIVH010000028.1:3799657-3802157 GCA_036785325.1 Urophycis tenuis | reverse complement strand
GTGGCTCTGCAGTTCGTGAGCTCCTCTTGCCATCATGTCAGTTGCCAGAAGCCATCCATTTCTATGTATGCCGTCGTAACGCTGTCCGTAAACCACGACTCCATAAAACAGAGAAGGCTGCACTGTCGGTACAGCCGATCATACTTCACAAACCCTGCAAGTTCATCAACTCTGTTGACTACGGAGCACACGTTGCCCATAATCACAGATGGTAGGACAGGCTTGTGCTTCCTGAGCCTGTTCCTCACCGTCGGCCCCTTTTCCTTCACTTTAACTCCAGAGGTAAATCCAAGCGTGGATGGCCACAGTTTGCCATTGTATCCCAAATGCTGTAGAGTTCACCGATGCTGTAGGAGACGCCTGCTGCTGGGTCAGACACTCCAAAGCCTTGTACCTTCATGTGAATAAATCCATTCCATATAACTAACCACATAAGTCCAAACATGAGCACTTTAAATCCTGACATATTGCGTCTGATTCCTGCGTTCAAAACAGTGACACGACGGTAAAACAAGACACAGACAAACACTTTCAGACAGCTGGTAGTGAGTCGCCGACAGGGCAGGCACCACTTCTGATATAAGTTTGAACGGTTGTTCTTTCTATGGATAGTTTCCCAACATAATCACGCATTTCTTCATTCGCCCTCTTACGTCTAACCGGTTCCAAATGATATGGCTGTCATCATAAATGTTAAATGTGGTCTTGCCACCTCTTCCTCATCCCAGTTAGACACCATAGTTCTAGTACAAGGCTGAGGCTTTCCACCACGTCTCCCCCATGTGACTTCATCGCTGAATTGCATTAAAAATAACCCTTACTACCAAAAACTACAAAAAACTGGACTTTAACACATTTCTAACTTTATATACATATCTTGAGTGCTTTATGTACCCATTAATTGAAAGTGGTGTTTAACCTGCACCACTGCCTTTAACCCTTCAGATGAAGAATGCTGGGCTTTTAATGTCTTAACGCGCCCCAAACATGATGAATGTTAGGACTTTTAGTGTCTTAAATCTCAGGAGCACATTGTAATCTTCACATTGAAGTAAACTGATTGCTGGGACTTTTATTCTCTTAACTCTTAGGAATACAATAGTATCTGAACCCCAAACATTATTATTGCGGGGCTTTTAACTCTCAGAAGTCCATAACTATCTTCACTTTGAAATAAACAAGGCATGCTGGGACTTTTTACGTCTTAACTTGCAGGAGCATTGAAATAAACAGTTGAATGCTGCCTGGGGCTTTTAATGTCTTGAATCTCAGGAGAGCATTACTATCTTCACATCGAAATAAACAATGAATGCTGGGGCTTTTAATGTCTTAACTCTCAGGAGTACCTTAGTATCTTAACTCTAAAAATGATGAATGCTGGGTTTTAATGTCCTAAGTCTCCGTAGCCCATTAAAATCCTCCTGTTGAAATGAACAAGACATGCTAGGACTTTTAATGTCTTCACCGACCATCACAAGGACACTTCAATCTTCTGGGTCTCCTCCGGACAGTGGAGCTGAGCCAGGATCCCTGGTGATACTGAGCCACTCTGGCGCTCGGGGCCATTCAGGCCTGTGAGTCACTGTCAGGGTGCTAGGCTTCCTCCTCACGCCTGGGAACAGGTGTGCTGCTTCTGGTTCTGACTCACCACTCACGTGCCACCACTATCACACTCTGTGTGTGTGTGTGTGTGTGTGTGTCCCAGGCTGTGGCGCTAGGCAACCTGGATGATGTCATCATGATAATGAAATGTGAAGTCCTGGAGGTCCAGCCGCTGTGTGAGGCTGTGTTCCACCAGCCTGGCCCTGCCATGTGTTACCAACGCTGTGGGGGGAACCACCTGTTACCAACGCTGCGGGGGGAACCACCTGTTACCAACGCTGCAGGGGGAACCATGTGTTACCAACGCTGCAGGGGGAACCACCTGTTACCAACGCTACGGGGGGAACCACCTGTTACCAACGCTGCAGGGGGATCCACCTGTTACCAACGCTGCGGGGGGAACCACGTGTTACCAACGCTACGGGGGGAACCACGTGTTACCAACGCTGCAGGGGGATCCACCTGTTACCAACGCTGCGGGGGGAACCACGTGTTACCAACGCTGCGGGGGGAACCACCTGTTACCAACGCTGCGGGGGGAACCACGTGTTACCAACGCTACGGGGGGAACCACGTGTTACCAACGCTGCAGGGGGATCCACCTGTTACCAACGCTGCGGGGGGAACCACGTGTTACCAACGCTGCGGGGGGAACCACCTGTTACCAACGCTACGGGGGGAACCACGTGTTACCAACGCTGCGGGGGGAACCACCTGTTACCAACGCTGCGGGGGGAACCACCTGTTACCAACGCTGCGGGGGGAACCACCTGTTACCAACGCTGCGGGGGGAACCACGTGTTACCAACGCTGCGGGGGGAACCACCTGTTACCAACGCTGCGGGGGGAACCACGTGTTACCAACGCTACGGGGGGAACTACGTGTTACCAACGCTGC
>JAXIVH010000028.1:3714657-3794657 GCA_036785325.1 Urophycis tenuis | reverse complement strand
GTGTCATTTGTTCATCGGCATCACGGCCTCATGCTCACCATCGTGTCCTGCCTGATGGTTGGACTGCATCTTCTCTTCCATCCCTCGAAATGAGCAAGTAATGTTTCAATTGGTAGTGTGAGAACTCTGACCGTCTCCTGTGTCTCTCTCCCTCCCCCTCCCTCTCTCTATCTCTCCCTCTCTCCCTCCTCCTCCCTCTCTCTATCTCTCCCTCTCTGTCTTTATCTCTCTGTCTCTCTGTATCTCTGTCTCTCTCCCTCTCTCTCCCTCTCTGTCTCTCTCTCTGTCTCTCTGTATCTCTGTCTCTCTCCCTCTCTCTCTCTGTCTCTCTCTCTCTCTCTCTGTATCTCTGTCTCTCTCTCTCTCTCTCTCTCTCTCTGTATCTCTGTCTCTCTCCCTCTCTCTCTCTGTATCTCTGTCTCTCCCTCTCTCTCTCTGTCTCTCTCTCTCTCTCTGTATCTCTGTCTCTCTCTCTCTCTCTCTCTCTCTCTCTCTGTATCTCTGTCTCTCTCCCTCTCTCTCTCTGTATCTCTGTCTCTCTCCCTCTCTCTCTCTGTCTCTCTCTCTCTCTCTCTGTATCTCTCTGTCTCTCCCTCTCTCTCTGTATCTCTGTCTCTCTCCCTCTCTCTCTGCAGTACCTGGGCCATGTGGAGGTGGAGGAGTCACGAGGGATGCACATCTGTGAGGAGGCGGTGAAGAGACTGAAGACGGTAGGTTCTCCTCCTCCTGCTCCCCTCTCTACTCCTTCTCTTCATCTTGTCGTTCTCTACATATTCACCTGCTTCCTCTCCCTCTCTCACTTTTGTTTGTATCCGGTCGGCCATCTTGGTCCCGGTCAGCCATCTTGGGTCCAGTCGTTCTCTCCTCTGTTCTTAGGAGGCCAAGCTGAGGCCGAACCCCAGCATCTGATGATGAAGATGATGGTGTTGCTTTATTGTGCTTGGCCCAACAGACTCTTTCTCTTTCTCTTTCTCTCTCTCTCTCTCTCTCTGTGTTTCCTTATCTCTCTCTCTCTCTCTCTCTCTCTCTCTCTCTCTCTCTCTCTCTCTCTGTGTTTCCTTATTTCTGTTCTGTACATCTATACTTGAATTGTGTTGTAATATCTGTTCCTTTAAACATATCTCATATCAACATATCTGTAAACGTAACAATGTCACCAACCTGTCCAGCCCAAGTCCCGCCCCCTAGCATATAGTCCCGCCCCTTTGTCCCAGTAAAGGTCAGCTGACTCGCACTTCCTGTTGTAGGTTATTACAACAAAGGAGGGAATTCCTTGGCCAGGGCAGGAAATGGACTAATCTGCTCTCCAGGATGGAGTAATTCCCCAAGGCCTGCCATGTCTGTGTGTGATTTATATATCTATATAAATCTATCTATATATATCTATATATCTCTGTGCTTCTGAATTTGAATAAGTCCTGAGGTGAATAGTCCAGGTGAGCTTCACTGCATTGACTGGTTGGCGCAGGTCCCCCCACATCCCCCCACATCCCCCCACATCCCGCCTGTCTGCCACTCCCTGTAGGGTCAGGAGTCACGGTAACAGAGGCTCACCACTAATACAGCTCGGTCCTCAGTGTAAGTCTACTGAGGCTGAGCTGGACCTCAGGTGTTCCTGGGGACCCAGTATGAGGGTTGAGGTTAGACAGGGTCTCCCCCTGCCAGTGACCAGAGTCCAGGCGTGCGTCTCTCTCTCTCTCTGTCTGTCTCTCTTTCTCTGTCTGTCTCTCTCTCTCTCTCTCTGTCTGTCTGTCTCTCTCTCTCTCTCTCTCTCTCTCTCTCTCTCTCTCTCTCTCTCTCTCTCTCTCTCTCTCTCTCTGTCTCTCTGTCTCTCTGTCTCTCTCTCTCTCTCTCTGTCTCTGTCTCTGTCTCTCTCTCTCTCTCTCTCTCTCTCTCTGTCTCTCTCTCCCTCTCTTCCATCACGTTTCAAATGGCCCGTTTTATGTGGTGGCTCAGTCCACTTCCCTTACATCAAATGCTGGCTAGTTGTACTGCTAGCTGGGTCCATTATGGAACCCGAAGCACCCTGGAAGGGGGGACCCCCAGTCCTCCTCCACTAGTCCTGAGGGAGGTTCTCCTTGCTGTGTGTGGGGCAGCGTTAGGACAGTGGACAGTGTAGCTGTGGTGAAGGGCTGCACTGATGGCATCCAGGTGACCTGAGGCTGCCATGGTGGTGGGAGAGGGCTGGAGAGCATCGTGAAATATCACTGAATAAACAGAAGGTGCTCTCATTGTGTACTGTACCAACACAACGCCTGAGGACAGTGATACACAAGCTGATGGTGGATGACACAGGCCATGGTGTGACCGTACACATGCTGTACACTCCACCACAAACCAAGCGTGGTCATCTGGGCCCTTCTGCCTTGGAAGTGGCCTTCATCAGATGACCTTCCCCCGGTCACGTGACCCGCCCAGGACGTGGCTCTTCTACCTGCATGATGAGGGGACTCACCTGACAGGAAGTGATGCGCCGGTACGGAGCAGGGCTGCCCCCTGCTGGTCACCTGCTTGAACTGTCCAACAACCTGTTGCTTTAAAAAGATGGATGTTTAGTTTGGAGTTGGTCAGCGCCTTGACCCCTGGCTGCCCTGAACAGCGCTGGGGGGATTTGACTCCCAGACGAAGGATTCTGGGTTCTACACCGCGCAGAACGCCATCATTAATGGAACGCATGGAAACAAAAGTCATAGGGTTCTATAAGATAATGTGTCCCAGGTGAGGAGTGTAACGATGCAGGAGTCATCTGTGCTCATGCTGTAGGTATATTACCAAAAGGCTACTATACCATTTATGGTGCTTATGGTTTTTGTGTATGGGTAAATTAGCCTGTTGGCTACCAATTAGCTTTCGTGTTCATGGCACCCATTGCATATTAACCATAAAGCTAATATAACCATTAACACAGGAATGAACGGCCCTGTTGGCTCCTGTCCTGTTGTCCTGGCAACAGAGAGCTGTGATTGATGAGTGAGTCCCTGGGGACCGCCCTGCCCGGGGGGGAGGAGGGGTGTCAGCCCCCCCAGCATCACCAGGAGCAGCGTCTGGGTTTAAACTGGGTTCCTCTGCTGAGTGGAGCCCTGAGGGGCCAGGGGGATGCTGTTTCCCTGTGGTCATGTATGAGTTGATGTAACGCTCCCTGCTCCTGACGCCTGCAGGTAGCTCTGGGTTACAGCATGTGTGTAGAGACTTGACGGAAGCCTAACGTATATTATAGTGTAGACCTGCAGGTAGCTCTGGGTTACAGCATGTGTGTAGAGACTTGACGGAAGCCTAACGTATATTATAGTGTAGACCTGCTCCTCTCCACGTCTCCTCAGGGGAGGTGGGGGTTCTTGGTGTGGCGTGTTTGGCTGTGGGTCGGCGGTCTCACAGGACCCTTCAGGTGGACCTGTGAAGCCCCTGTGAGACTGATGGTGATTACGGTTTCAATTAAGTTTTAGTCAAAGTGGCCCAGGCTCCCTTCCACATGCACTGTGGTCTAGCTGGTGGTCTAGACCACCATCTTTCTCTCTCTCTCTCTCTCTCTCTCTCTCTCTGTGTTTCCTTATCTCTCTCTCTCTCTCTCTCTCTCTCTCTCTCTCTCTCTCTCTCTCTCTCTCTCTCTCTCTCTCTCTCTCTCTCTCTCTCTCTCTCTCTCTCTCTCTCTCTCTCTCTCTCTCTGTGTTTCCTTATTTCTGTTCTGTACATCTATACTTGAATTGTGTTGTAATATCTGTTCCTTTAAACATATCTGATGGTGGTCTAGCTGGTGGTCTAGCTGGTGGTCTAGATGGTGGTCTAGCTGGTGGTCTAGATGGTGGTCTAGCTGGTGGTCTAGCTGGTGGTCTAGATGGTGGTCTAGCTGGTGTCTAGCTGGTGTCTAGCTGGTGGTCTAGCTGGTGGTCTAGATGGTGGTCTAGATGATGGTCTTGCTCGGGGTGTCGCCACACAGTGGAGGTGGAGGTGAAGGTGGAGGTGTCGTCACGCGGTGGAGGTGGAGGTGTCGTCACGCGGTGGAGGTGTAGCCGCTGTCTCTGTCACCCGTCAAACTGTGTTGTTAGCAGCATTTGGGCGGTGGTGATATGAGGACCTTCTCCCAGCTCTCTGTGTGACTCAGGAGGGTGGGGGGGTAGTAGAGTCTGCACTGCGGCACCACCAACCTCCAAACTGCCCTTCCGTTGTGATGTCACTTCCTGCGGCCGCCCCTGGCCCGAGGCCCAGTGCTGGGGCTGCTCTGTATTCTGGTGTGTCTGCACGCCTGGTGGATGACAACCAGGCTAGAGGAATAGATCTGATATGAATAGTAATGTCATAACATAGTACATTACATAGTATAGCATAACATAACATAGTAATGTCATAACTCCCCCCAATGCGCTTCACAATCAGGGAACCGTGAAATCCAGGAACTTCTCTGCGCTCTCTCTGGTGCGGTTCCGTGTTCCGTTTGAGGTGGCGGTCTGCGGTGTCATTCTTGCACAAGTGGCGATGTGGCCAAGGAGAGGCGTGTGTTGAAGCCTCCCGCCCTGCTGCTGCTGTCAACATGAAGGCGGGTCTCTGGGTGTCCAGAGCTGTTCAGTAATCCAGACAGCTCCTTCCCCTCGCAGTGCGTCTGTCCACTCAGGGGATGAGCTCTTCACGGCGTGTTCACACTCATAATGCATCAGTGGACGTTGGTTCTGTCTGGCCCGCCCGTGAATAATTTGGTTCGAGCCCTCACGCCTCGCCAGTCCAGTCACGTTTCAGAACCAAAATGAAACGGCAGGGAGAAGAAGTCTTGACTGTCATCACCACCGTCCCCAGCGGGCTCAGCAACAAGGCCCACGTGCACCGGTCCTGACTGGGTGACCGCGGCGAGGCTGCAACATGACTTATGGGGTACTCTTCACCTCCATGTCCTCTGTGGGACACCGTAGTATTTATGGAGCTGTACTCACTGCAGCCTCAAGTAGCATCTACAACAAGGTCCCATGGTGGTCCCATTGTGGTCCCATGGTGGTCCCATGGTGGTCCCATGGTGGTCCCATGGTGGTCCGTGGTCCCATGGTGGTCCCATGGTGGTCCCATGGTGGTCGCATGGTGGTCCCCATGGTGGTCCCATGGTGGTCGCATGGTGGTCCCATGGTGGTCCGTGGTCCCATGGTGGTCCCATGGTGGTCCCATGGTGGTCCCCTGGTGGTCCCATGGTGGTCCCATGGTGGTCCCTGGTGGTCCCATGGTGGTCCGTGGTCCCATGGTGGTCCCATGGTGGTCCAACTGGCGGTCCCATGGTGGTCCCATGGTGGTCCCATGGTGGTCCCCTGGTGGTCCCATGGTGGTCCCATGGTGGTCCAACTGGGCATGCTGGGGTCTCTCGGGGGGCACATCTGGGGGTGTTGGTCTCTAACCTGACCACATCTGGGGCTGTTGGTCTCTAACCTGACCACATCTGGGGGTGTCGGTCTCTAACCTGACCACATCTGGGGCTGTTGGTCTCTAACCTGACCACATCTGGGGCTGTTGGTCTCTAACCTGACCACATCTGGGGCTGTCGGTCTCTAACCTGACCACATCTGGGGCTGTTGGTCTCTAACCTGACCACATCTGGGGCTGTTGGTCTCTAACCTGACCACATCTGGGGGTGTTGGTCTCTAACCTGACCACATCTGGGGCTGTTAGAGTTGGTACATTGAGGCCTGATGGTGACCTGGTGAGTCCACCAGGAGCCCTGCTTGACCAGGATCTAAAGTTCACTGCTGAGTCTCTGAAGAACTAACGGGTCTCTTCAGCAGGTGGGCCTGCCAGGCGTCCATTTTGAGAGTGCTGGTTGTTGTAATGGAGGACAGCGTTTAGGATGAAGGAGGTTTCACTGCTCAGGAATGTCCCCTGATCTCTGGGCCTCCCCTTTATGAGCACTCCTGCTCTCCATCCCTCCTCTGCTCCTCCTCCTCCTCCCCCTCACCTCCTTTCTTCAGACAATTTCAAGCAAATGTACAGTATTCCTTTGGTTGTTTTTTGTTGTTTTGATATATTTTGTTGTCTTTTTGAGCAGGTTTTATTTGTGCGGTTGCTGTAAAACAAAAACAAAAATTCCACCAATCCCCTTCCACCCCAACACTCTGTCTGTTAACCCATCCTAGTTAGCCTAACCCGTAGAGAATTCATTCTTCATTATCCACTAACTAACGGCTTTGGAGATTCTGACCGGGTCCGAGTTCACCCACTCACATTCTCAAACTTTCATCCCCAAACCCTCTCACCCATTCACTCCCACCCCCACTGTATGATGGGTGTATTAAATCAGTCGTTACCGCGGTAACCCTGTTCCCGCCTCCCCCGTGATGACGCAGCAGGCTGGTACCCAGCAGCTCTGGGGTGGAGGGGGGGGTCATGGGGAGGAGTTAACAAGGACCGGGCTGACCCGTCTGGACCGGACCCGTCTGGACCGGGCGGTGGGCGGACAGACAGAAAGCCTCCTGGGAGCTCGGAGGACAGATGGACTGGGCCAGTGTGGCAGTCAACAGAAATAGAATGTTACTCAGTCTAAATACATGCTCATACAGATACATGACCCCCCACACACACACACACACACACACACACACACACACACACACACACACACACACACACACACACACATACACACACATATGCAGGCATTGCAACACACGCACATTGCAACAAACACACGCATATTGCAACACACACACACACATTGCAACACATGCACATTGCAACAAACACACACACACACACTGGAACACACTTACACAGGTGCATTCCTGCAGCACAGGTAAACACGTTGGCAGTGGTGAGCCAGGGCTTGATGATGTCACGACGTGTGCTTCCTGTAAGTGGTCACACGTGGGCGTGGCCTCCCAGGTGTGTGATGGAGAGGCCAGTGTATGTCCACCCATCATACGGGTGGCCTCCCACTTGTGATGTCACTAATCGGTAGATTTCTAAACGGCCTGTAATGGCTGATCAACATCACACCTCGTGGTGGAAGAGCCGGCTAGCTGCGCGGGTTAGCATGGAGAGTTAGCTTGGAGCGTTAGCGAGGAGAAGAGCTTGTATAAAAACCCTGAGATGGATTCAGAGTGTGATGGGGTCTGGAGCCTCTACCTGGTCATGTGATGCTCGGGACATGATGTTACCTGAATAACACCTTCCTCAACTACACTTCCTGTTTGGAAACAAATCACTCACCTCCTTTAGCTTCTCATCCACTAATACTGCACCTCCCTCACCCATCCTCAACCTAACCCCCCCCCCCCTTCTCCACCCAAAACCGAATCACTCCTCTGGGGCTCCACAGAACATTTCGACCTCATCTGTAACATTCTCATGCCTTGTCCCTCCCCCATGACCTCCCCCATGACCTCCCCCCTGACATCCCCCCTGACCTCCCACACACCAACCTATTCCACTTCCAGGACAGGAAGTTCTTCAAAGGATTCTTTGCAAAAGTAAGTTATGCTTTGCGTCATCACTGTGTGCCTCCCCCCCCCCCACCTTCCTCTTCCCCCCCCCCCCCCCCCCCCCCCCCCCCCGCCTCTCTCTCTCTCTCTCTCTCTCTCTCTCTCTCTCTCTCTCTCTCTCTCTTTTAGTTTGATTGTTTTTGTTTGCTGTTGACAGATCTCCTCTCCTTACGTAACGTGATGTCACCTCTTTAACCAATCGAGGAGCATCCATACACTAACACACACACACAAACACACACACACACACAGGCTTCTCTAGTCTCTCTCTCCTCCTCTCATCTTCCTCAGACCACCTGAGCTCCAGCAGCTGTTCATCATTCCTCTTCCTCTTCCTCAGTCTCAATGGTTCTACAGCACGCCCTGTAGCTCAGGGTGGATCCTCCTCTTCCTCCTCAATACACTTACTCTCTACTTTCTCACTCCTCCAGGTGGGGAGCACAAGTGTGTGTGTGTGTGTGTGTGTGTTTTATTTTGAAGCAACATATTTTTTTATGTTGAAGGAGTATTTTATTTTGAAGGAGCGCATTATAAAAACAGGAGGCGGCCGGGTGTCGCGGTGTCGCGTCTCACGCTGCTGGTCTCTGATTGGTTTGCAGGCCGGGAAGAAGGCGGTGCGCGCCGTGCTGTGGGTGTCGGCGGACGGCCTGCGCGTCGTCGACGACAAGACCAAGGTAGTCGCGGTGTCGCTGGCAGACTGCTGTGTCACACTGCCCCCTGCTGGGCGGCCCGGGGACTGCAGGGGTTGTGATGCCTTGTGTGTACCTCATTTGAAGCCGCTAACTGCTTTACTGTTGTCATTTAACAGCTGTTTTATCGAAGCATATCAACAGACATTTTGTGGGTGATGTCATCCGATGTGTTTAAGGGTGCTAACCAAAGGAATAAACCCCCCAAAATGGCCATAAAAAGGAAATGCATAAAAAAAAGTAAACTCATAAAAATTAAACTCAGAACCAAAAAAAAACATGAACACCTGCAGTGAATAAATAGAAGGTAAAAATAGCAGAAGCCATGACTAACCAACGTAATGCTGCCACACACACACACACCTCCCTACCTACCTACCTACCTACCTACCTCCCTACCTCCCTACCTACCTACCTACCTACCTACCTACCTCCCTACCTCCCTACCTACCTACCTACCTACCTACCTACCTCAGGACCTGATCCTGGACCAGACGATAGAGAAGGTGTCCTTCTGCGCCCCGGACCGGAACTTTGAGCGGGCCTTCTCCTACATCTGCCGAGACGGTACCACGCGCCGCTGGATCTGCCACTGCTTCATGGCCATCAAGGACTCGGTGAGCCCGCTGTGTCCCCCCCACCCCCGGTACTGTGACCCAGTATGTGACCCAGTATGAGACCCACCACCAGTACTGTGACCCAGTATGTGACCCAGTATGAGACCCACCACCGGTACTGTGACCCAGTATGAGACCCAGTATGAGACCCAGTATGAGACCCACCACCAGTACTGTGACCCAGTATGAGACCCAGTATGAGACCCAGTATGAGACCCAGTATGAGACCCACCACCAGTACTGTGACCCAGTATGTGACCCAGTGTGTGACCCAGTATGAGACCCACCACCAGTACTGTGACCCAGTATGTGACCCAGTACTGTGACCCAGTATGTGACCCAGTATGAGACCCAGTATGAGACCCACCACCAGTACTGTGACCCAGTATGTGACCCAGTATGTGACCCAGTATGAGACCCACCACCAGTACTGTGACCCAGTATGAGACCCAGTATGTGACCCAGTATGAGACCCACCACCAGTACTGTGACCCAGTATGTGACCCAGTATGAGACCCAGTATGTGACCCACCACCAGTACTGTGACCCAGTATGAGACCCAGTATGTGACCCACCACCAGTACTGTGACCCAGTATGTGACCCAGTATGTGACCCACCACCAGTACTGTGACCCAGTATGAGACCCAGTATGAGACCCACCACCAGTACTGTGACCCAGTATGCCGGCGGTGTAACCCTACATCACTGGACCCCCCAGTGTCTGTGTGGGTGACAGGGTGACTGCAGGGCTGGCGACCATGTGACGGTGTGGCTGTCTCCCCCTCCCTTCCCTCCCTCCTCTCCCCCCAGGGCGAGCGGCTGAGCCACGCGGTGGGCTGTGCCTTCGCCGCCTGCCTGGAGCGCAAGCAGAAGCGTGAGAAGGAGTGTGGCGTGACGGCCACCTTCGACGCCAACCGCACCACCTTCACACGGGAGGGCTCCTTCCGCGTCACCACGGCAACCGAGGCCGCAGAGCGCCAGGAGGTCGCCCGCCAGCTGCAGGAGGCCAAGAAAGGTCAGAGTTCAGAGGTCAGCCCGCAAGGGGGCTGACCCCTCCCACCTGTCCTCACCATCCTCTCCATCACACACGAGGAAGAAGAGGCCTCCGAGTGGTGTTAACATGCTAAGCTAACGAGGCCTAGCGGGCTCACACGCTAGTTGTAGCCTTGGCCAGCGAAGCGACAAGCTAAAAGATGCTTCATAGCAGAGCTAGTGAGTGGAGCTGAGCGGTGCCAATATTCCGCTGCTCTCTCAGATGGCTGTTCTCTCAACTGCTCCTCACTCAGATGGCTGTTCTCTCAGCTGCTCCTCACTCAGATGGCTGTTCTCTCGGCTGCTCCTCACTCAGATGGCTGTTCTCTCGGCTGCTCCTCACTCAGATGGCTGTTCTCTCAGCTGCTCCTCACTCAGATGGCTGTTCTCTCAGCTGCTCCTCACTCAGATGGCTGTTCTCTCGGCTGCTCCTCTCTCAGACGGCTGTTCTCTCAGCTGCTCCTCACTCAGACGGCTGTTCTCTCGGCCGCTCCTCACTCAGATGGCTGTTCTCTCGGCCGCTCCTCGCTCAAAATGTTGTCCGGCCGCTCCGCTCATTTTCGCTCCCTGCTCCACTTAAAAATCCTGCCGCTCCACTGAAATCGCTCCACGCTCGCTCCAATTTAAAAGAGGGAGAAATAATCTACACAAATTGCCACCTTAAACAGAAAACGTACATACTAAAGAACTAAGAGCAACGGCAATATATTTCAGTTTATTTCTATCTTTTCTATCTTCTATCTTACATTTATTTTGTAAGATAGAAGTGCAACAAGAAGACACACATTTGGATTTGGGCCCCAGACTCACGGTGTGAGCGGCATCGGAGCGGAACAGAGCGGCCGCTCCGGTGTCTAAATAAAGAGCCGCTCCTGGCTGGCTGCTCAGTAGCTCTGCTTCACAGTGAGGACTCTAATGGGCACCGTGGAGGCCGTCCTCACGCCCCCCGCCGCCGTGTCTCGCTCTGACCCCTGACCTCCCCCCCGCCGTGTCTCACTCTGACCCCTGACCTCCCCCCCGCCGCCGTTTCTCACTCTGACCCCTGACCTCCCCCCCGCCGCCGTTTCTCACTCTGACCCCTGACCTCCCCCCCGCCGCCGTGTCTCACTCTGACCCCTGACCTCCCCCCCGCCGCCGTGTCTCACTCTGACCCCTGACCTCCCCCCCGCCGTGTCTCACTCTGACCCCTGACCTCCCCCCCGCCGCCGTTTCTCACTCTGACCCCTGACCTCCCCCCCCCCCCCCGCCGTGTCTCACTCTGACCCCTGACCCCCCCCCCCCCCGCCGTGTCTCACTCTGACCCCTGACCTCCCCCCCGCCGCCGTGTCTCACTCTGACCCCTGACCTCCCCCCCGCCGTGTCTCACTCTGACCTCTGACCTCCCCCCCGCCGCCGTGTCTCACTCTGACCCCTGACCTCCCCCCCGCCGTGTCTCACTCTGACCCCTGACCTCCCCCCCGCCGCCGTTTCTCACTCTGACCCCTGACCTCCCCCCCGCCGCCGTGTCTCACTCTGACCCCTGACCTCCCCCCCGCCGCCGTGTCTCACTCTGACCCCTGACCTTCCCCCCGCCGCCGTGTCTCACTCTGACCCCTGACCTCCCCCCTGCAGCCGAGGCCGACCCCAGGGCCGCCCCGCCGCCTGTGAGCTCTGCCTCCAGCGGCGATGGCTCCTCAGGGTCGCGGTCGGGGGGCTCCTCCCCTCCAGGCTCCTCCCCCCCGCCGGGCCCCGCCCCCGGCCCCGGCCCCGGCCCCCGGGCCATCCCACGCAGACACGCCCCCCCCGACGCCCTGGCCCGCCAGGGCTCCTTCAGGGGCTTCCCGGGCCTCAGCCAGAACAACTCGCCCTTCAAGAGGCAGACGTCGCTACGCATCGGCAACGAGCTGCCCCCCAGCGGGCAGCGCAAGGACCTCCCCCTGCAGCTGACAGGTGGGTGTTTACTGCTGTGTTACTGTACTGTAGTGTAACACTGGGCTGCTGTCTCCATAGCCCTGTGCTCTGTGTTACTGTACTGTAGTGTAACCTGCTGTCTCCATAGCCCTGTGCTCTGTGTTACTGTACTGTAGTGTAACACTGGGCTGCTGTCTCCATAGCCCTGTGCTCTATGTTACTGTACTGTAGTGTAACACTGGGCTGCTGTCTCCATAGCCCTGTGCTCTGTGTTACTGTACTGTAGTGTAACACTGGGCTGCTGTCTCCATAGCCCTGTGCTCTATGTTACTGTACTGTAGTGTAACACTGGGCTGCTGTCTCCATAGCCCTGTGCTCTGGTGTTCCCTCTCCAGTGGTCGAGGTGGAGGGCGAGGCTGACAGCATCAGCTCCCTCTGCAGCCAGATCACCACCGCCTTCAGCGGGGGTCCGGTGGACCCCTTCTCCTCGGCGCCCATGCCAAGGCCCGCCTCCTCCCCGCAGTCTCCGGCGGCTCCAGGTGAGGCTGTGTGAGTGTGGACAAGGCTCTGTGGACCCAGTGAGCCCAGTGACCGCCACAAGTCCCATCTGTGACTCCAGCCCCCGTCGTGTCATGTTGTACGTTCACGCGGCTAGCATGCGTTACCCTAGCATGTGTCATGGGCCCAATCTCAATTCTCTATCTTAGCCCTTCCCCTTACCCCTTCCCCTTGGTTTTGCGCGTTCACGTGAGAGGAAGGGCTATCTCAATTCTCATTTCGACCGAGGGGAAGGGCTAAGGGGAAGGGGTAGACACCCCTTGAAACCAAGTGAGATCGGGAGCTTACTTGAAACCAAGGGGTACCCATTACAATGAGCAACCGGCAACAATCGCGGCCAGATCTCCACGAGAGTCCCATAAATGTAAGTATTTTCGGCTGAAATAATTGATTTGAAATTTACGACAGTATTGTTTTGTGCTCTAACAGTCCTGTACCTATATATTTGCAACCATATTCTTAATCGAAACTTTTTTGAAAAATCGATATGCGAACGTTACATTGCTGAGTGCACAACTGCATTTCTCTGACTAGCAATGAACTCCATGCATGTCTAGTTTACAAAACTTAATTAGCAGCGAATTCCGTTTGATATCAGTGTAGACAACTAGAGACATCGATACGTGCTTTACATATATCGTCCTTTTTCACACAGGGCTGCCGGAGGAAACCCGGCAGCTGATACGTTTTCGGCACGAAAACGAGCAGAAATGTCTGAAATCAAAACACGCTGCGTGGGAGTCATGCGGTCAATGTTGTAGCCATTCATAGTTAAATAAAGAGAAATGTTGGTTAACAAAGACATTGTTTCTGAACATCAATGAAATTCAAAACAGTAATAACTGAAAAAGATGTATGATGACGCAACCGTAACGAGTGTTGTCTCAATTCATAGGGGCATGTTTTTACCCCTAGCCCTTAACCCTCTGTTTCAAGGGCCAAGACGTAGGGGAAGGGGAAGGGGAAGGGGTAAGATAGAGAATTGAGATTGGGCCATGGTGTGTTACCCTAGCATGTGTCACGGCGTGTTATGCTAGCATGTGTCGCGGCGTGCTACCCTAGCATGTGTGGCGGTGCGTTACCCTAGCATGTGTGGCGGTGCGTTACCCTAGCATGTGTCACGGTGTGTTATGCTAGCATGTGTCACGGCGCGCTACCCTAGCATGTGTGGCGGCACGTTACCCAGCATGCCCGGCTGTAGCATCCTGTCTCTCTGTGTGCTGTAGTGACCGGCCCCCCGCCCGTTTACCCCCCAGCCCTGCCCCCCCCGCTGCCTGCCCGGGACACTAACCCCTGGGCCAAGCCCCCCGTGGGCCCAGCCCCAGCCCCAGGTAAGGACCACAGACCCCCCACTAACAAGAGCACCCTGCTGCTCCCCAAGCTTGTTGTGACTGGCTCGCCTTTCCATCTGCGCTTTTAGCATGGAAGCTTTGAGGAGCCTGCGCGCCTCTCTTTCCACTATAAGTTTCTCCATTTCTACTGCGGGTATCATATGCATGGTATCATATATGGGCCAGGATAGTCCGAGGGTGTGGAAAGGTTCTGGGTTCGATCCCCAACATGGGCGGTCTACCTGTACCTGTCCTTCCCTCTACCTGCTCCTTAATCACTGCTCAGTGTTCTGATTCGTGTTGCTATGGAAACCTCTGGCCGCCGCCCCCCCCCTCCCCTCCTGATGCGCTCGCTCCTCCCAACAGGAAGTGACTGGTCCACGCCGGCCGCGGTTCTGGTGGGCCCTGAGCCGGGCTCCTCCCCCGCCCTGCCCTCCCACCGCCGCACCCCCTCGGAGGCGGACCGCTGGCTGGAGGAGGTCACCAAGTCGGTCCGCGTGCCCCAGCCGGCCCCGCCCGCCGTGGGCTTCCTGCCCCCTCCCATGCCAATACTGCCCCCCCCGCCAGCCGGCCTACCAGCCCCGGCCCCCCGGGCCCCCCGGGACCTACCTGTCCAACGGGCTGCCGCGGGGCCCACAGGGCCCGCCCAGCGTGCCCGTGGTGGGCATCACGCCCTCCCAGATGGTGGCCAACGTGTTCGGGTCGGCCGGCCAGCCCCCGCCCCCCGCCTTGGCCCCACCCTCCCCGATGCTGCCGCCGCCGGCCGTGTCGGCGCCCCGCTATCCGCTCGCCGCCGCGCACTACAACAAGCCCCTCCTCCCCGCGCTCAGCCCCGCCCCCCCGCCACACCCCGCGTCAAACGGCAGCGCGGCAGCGGGGGAGAACTGGGCCGCCGCCCATCAGCTCGCCGCCCCGCCCTCCCCCGCCCCTCCCCCTCCCCACACCTCCCTTGCCCCGCCCCCTCCCCCCGGACAGGTGGACGCCTTCGAGGCCCAGTGGGCGGCGCTAGAGGGGCGGTCCCGCCAGCACGCCTCGCCCTCCCCCACCAACCCCTTCTCCCGCGAGCTGCACAAGACCTTTGAGATCCAGCTCTGAAGAACCCCCGCTCTCCCCCTCTCTCCCCCTCTCTCCCCCTCTCCTCCTGGATAGAGGGGGAGAGTGCTCTGAAGACCCCCCTCTCTCCCCCTCTCCTCCCAGAGGCGGGGGGCATGGAAGGATTGGGAGGAGGAGAGACTAGAGGAGAAACACAGGAGAACCTGTGGAGGCTGGTTTGGTGGGAGGAGGAGGAGGAGGAGGAGGAGGAGGAGGAGAAGACCCGGGAGCGATGGACGAGCCAGGAAGAGACGAGGCCCCGCCCCCCCAGCATCTCATTAGCATCGCCTCTATCCACTTGTCATGACATCATCATCATGGCCGCCGTCCTTCGCCCCTGCATCGTAGTGGGGGAGACCCCCTCCCCCCCCTCCCCCCTCCTGCTTCCAGGCAGCACTGAGAGGAACCAGGCCTCCCCACGGAAGGTTCTCCAGAACTTCACAATCAGAAGGAACTCAAGAGCAACCGAATGCCAAAATCTTTATTTTTATGCATCGAGTATATTTTAAATAGCTTTGAAATCTAAACAGAGAAGTTGTAAGTAATCTTTGCCAAAGGCACAGGCTAGCTACAAGGAGGTGTGTGTGTGTGTGTGTGTGTGTGTGTGTGTGTGTGTGTGTGTGTGTGTGTGTGTGTGTGTGTGTGTGTGTGTGTGTGTGTGTGTGTGTGTGTGTGTGTGTGTGTGTGTGTGTGTGTGTGTGCGCGCACAAGAAGTGACCCTATATATATATATTATGCATAAATCTATATAAAGAATCTATACTGAACACACAGCCAGTGGTAGTTTTTCATGTTCTGTAGAGCGGCTGTGTGAAGGGACTGCTGCTTTTACTTGTTTCTTTATTGATTTTTATTTTTTAAAACGAAAGCATTGCCGTCAAAGAGCTGGTGGGACGGCCAGGAAGACGTTGTAAATAAAGAGGGCTCGTGGCACTCGGCTGCCCCTGCTGGTGGTTCTGCTCTGGCGTCCCCCGTCACGCATCATTCATTTTGATTTGGAATAGGTTAGTACTCAGTACTGAACATGTTGTTTTCCTCTTCATCTTCCTTTATTTGTGTTAACATTCTTTCATTATACCATATTTCCATGTTTGTTTTTATTTTGCACAAGCACTAAAGGTAGCTGGCCCCAGGCTGTGCTCCGTGGCCCTGGAGATCAGGTCTCTGCTCCTCTTGCTCCCGGTTCAACTCTAGATTCTTTTCTTTTTTAAATCAAACCTGTGAATATGATTTTACCCAGATTTGTTTTATTTTATTTTGTAATTCATGAATTTATTCCACTTTTCAGAAATGGTGAAGCTAAAGGAATGAATAAATCTCTGGTGGTAGAGAAACTGCTGCCTGGCTTTGTGGTTTTCTTCCAACTGTCACCGTGACCCAACGCCTCCAAGGCCTTTAAAGAGCAACTATGCAACTTTTTTTTAGCTTAATTCACCTTAACTTTTCACGTTAAGAGTCGTTGTGATGGTTCTCTAACACTTTATGGGTGGATTGGTGAGTGTTTCGATCCCCCAGTGCTTCTGATCTGAAAAAGTGAAAATGCACGTCTGTGCCCCCGGTCCGGTGGCAAACTCTCACGGTGGTCTCGCGAGGTAACAAACTGCTTTACAGCACCACACATCCACAGTAACAAACTGCTTTACAGCACCACACATCTACAGTAACAAACTGCTTTACAGCACCACACATCTACATTAACAAACTGCTTTACAGCACCACACATCTACAGTAACAAACTGCTTTACAGCACCACACATCCACAGTAACAAACTGCTTTACAGCACCACACATCCACAGTAACAAACTGCTTTACAGCACCACACATCTACAGTAACAAACTGCTTTACAGCACCACACATCTACAGTAACAAACTGCTTTACAGCACCACACATCTACAGTAACAAACTGCTTTACAGCACCACACATCTACAGTAACAAACTGCTTTACAGCACCACACATCTACATTAACAAACTGCTTTACAGCACCACACATCCACAGTAACAAACTGCTTTACAGCACCACACATCCACAGTAACAAACTGCTTTACAGCACCACACATCCACATTAACAAACTGCTTTACAGCACCACACATCCACAGTAACAAACTGCTTTACAGCACCACACATCCACAGTAACAAACTGCTTTACAGCACCACACATCCACAGTAACAAACTGCTTTACAGCACCACACATCCACAGTAACAAACTGCTTTACAGCACCACACATCCACAGTAACAAACTGCTTTACAGCACCACACATCCACAGTAACAAACTGCTTTACAGCACCACACATCCACAGTAACAAACTGCTTTACAGCACCACACATCTACAGTAACAAACTGCTTTACAGCACCACACATCCACAGTAACAAACTGCTTTACAGCACCACACATCTACAGACAGAACCGGCTAGATACAAACACAAGTAGCGAGGGGATTGTTATATTTATCAAGGATCAGCCGACTAAAAGGAGACACAGGAACCCATCCGTCGAAGGAACAGAAGAAGAGAAAAAGGGCGAGTGACAACCAGGCCAGACATGAGTAAACATTGGGCAGCTTTTCATGAATGGCGTGAACTGAGAACAAAATGAAGACTGCAAATCGGATGCTGACTTGGCCATGTTGCTGTTGAAATTGTAAGTACCCTTGGGTGAACTTTGTATAGTATTTCATCTTTAATTTCAAATCTTTTGTCATGCTGACCGATATAGTTTGATGCATGCATGTTTTCATGTTATATTACTTTTGTGCAGATGATGTGGGTCGTTGTGCTACACCACGTTCAACATGAACATGTTTTGGCCAGCGGTTGCTGCGAGCGTGAGCCTCTGGAGGAACACAGCGATGATCAGTCCTGGATCATGCAAGGTCATTAAAAAACTAGTATACAAGAGCAGAATTGAGTCTCCTGTATGGATCCAGTCATTTTACTCACAATGTGTGATGCCTTGTGATTACAAGTTCAGCATCTCACAACCATGCTGGACAAGAGGGGGTTGAACCAGATGAAGACGTTTCTAAACTTCAGGTGAGCATCTACATCTACATTTGTAATGGTATGAGTCTTATTTTTAGATGCACTTCCTAAACAAAAGTCACCTTGATTTCACTAAGCAGGTAGGTAAGGGTTTGGTGCAGTTGGTCAGGGCTAGGTTCAGCAGCATCATGTGCTCAACTAATGAGGTGACTACCTGACTATAGTGAGTGACCAGGTTGTTCCATCAATGGATATTGTCTTCCAAGATGATGATGCTTGGATTCTTCTAACAGCAGGGTTATTCTCATCGTCTCCTTCCCATCCAACCACACAGGACCACATCAGACCTAGAAGGTTTTCAGAACCATATTCTGATGTATGCAGCAAAGCACATGTCGTATACACCATTTGTGTACAAAACACAGACCCTGCTTGCTGCAATAGACGCCAGCCAGCACATAATTGTGAAGGACACAAGATGTAAGTTGTTAAATTTTTACTGGTGTAAAGAGAACACCTTACTTTTGTTTGTAAGCGTTGGGGAAATGATCAATGCTAATGGCTCGTCCTCTGTCACCACTTACAAACGCTCGTACAACAAAAGTACAGTAAAGGAGAAAAAAACTGTACTACATCTCCGACATCCAGACGGCCATCCTCTCCAGGAGGCTGAGAAGTGGAACAGGCCTTCGTCGCAAGATCATTATGAGGCCTGATGACCCAAGACGGCTCTGCCTGCTTGCCCCGGTACAGCCACCACCCACATCTGAACTTGTGCAGATAGTGTCACGAGGAAACCTTAATCAAGAGAACCCTCAAGAAGATGCTACACAATAGCCGTAAGGCAAAAAACAAAAAATGAAGCACTGGCATTTGCATTTTTTTCAATATCCAAAATAAATCTTTCTAACCAAAAAGTGTGAATTATTGAACAACTTAAACAAAGGTGGTGCAAACATCTGTTGTATAAAAGAGGGGTGGTGTGCACATCCAAAGGTAATCCACAGGTGCTAGACTATTGTATTAGATATGAGACAAAAGGTGGGTCTGCAGTTTTTTTTTAGCTCCAGAAGTAAATATTTACAAGGCAACGTTCAGGCATAAAAAAATGGAAACATTTTTAAACTATACACAATGATTTTTATGTGCAATGTTCTACACGTCCAGGCAGCGCACCCTGAAGCCTGTGTAGTGGGCCCTGGGGTCAGGAATGTGTCCCTGATCCTCCAGACACAGCAGCTGGGTATGACCACTCTCCTGCCCACTCCCAGGCGGCCATGCTGCCTCAACAGTCTGTAGGCAGAGTGTCTGAACTGTCTGCTCCACTCCTGACTCTTGGCTGTCATCAAGAGCAAAGATGTCCTTCCACGCAGCCCAGGCCAACCGCAACCCCCCCTCGTCCAAGATGTAGTAGTGCATGTACACCATGGTACTGATGCAGTGCTGCTGGGACTGGCCACAGCAGACCCTCTCTGTTGGAATCCACCTCCCTGAAACTCTGACACGTGCACCAGTGTGGGAGAGCTCCATCTGGTTCAGGGTGCAGGGCTTCCTCCAGCAGAGACACAACGTCAAACATCATCCCTGGGGACCTGTTCAGGATTTTCTCCAACAACTTGTCTTTCTGGCCAAGCTCCAGAGAGAAGTTTTTCCTTGAAAAAAATTCAAAAAAAATAAATATATTTTGTATTTATTTCATTGTACATTCAGTATCTCTTGGGTATAATCAAATATATCAGATAGCTTGGCGGGGTGTAAACAACTGTAAACGGTAAACTTGGAGCCCTCCCCCCGCGGAGGTCTGGGCTGTCCAGCGCCTCTGGCCTGAGGTGCGAAGTCGCACGACGCGGTTGAAGTTGATTCCTGCAATATCATACAATCACCTATTGTAAATATGACGTTAAAAGTAACAACAACTTAGATTACTACACAT
The DNA here is from genome assembly GCA_036785325.1 of Urophycis tenuis. Taxonomy (NCBI): domain Eukaryota; kingdom Metazoa; phylum Chordata; class Actinopteri; order Gadiformes; family Phycidae; genus Urophycis; species Urophycis tenuis. Next base: position 3,775,079 of record JAXIVH010000028.1, on the reverse strand, counting down.
ACTTGAGCAGATACATAAATGTACGGTTGCTGCGCAAATTGTTCATGCTATCGTTATGTATTATGTTGGCCAACACTCTTACACTGATCATTCTGTTCAACAAAAGATAAAACAAATCTAATCTAGGATAAAACATCTCCCCGTCAACTATACAAAAAGGATGGGTTGATGTTGATTATAAAATGTCTAACCTTGTCTCCTCTTCCTGACCAGATGAACACCTACCTCGGACATCTCTTCCTGACCAGGTGAACACCTACCTCGGACATCTCCTGACCAGGTGAACACCTACCTCGGACCTACCTCGGACCTGGCTCCACGCACTGCAGGCTTCTTTCAAAACAAATGCTCATGGCTCGCGTAGAAGTGGGAGCGTCGTCAACGAGTTGTTATGACAGTGTCGTAAAAAATCTATTCCGAAGCTGCAGGCGGAGCTTTGTAGAGAAAATGCGAGCAGGAATGGTCAGAGTTGCATAGTGGGCATTTAAAGGCCACCGTGTGACGAACGGAGACGCCGAAGAGGTGCGAAGGGGGTTAGGTTTGTCCTATTCAGCATCCGTCCAATGGGCGGAGCTACGCTGGAAACTCCGCCCCTGGTGCTGTCCCTATAAATTCCGACCGAAAGCACTGAATCACAACCGCAAACAGAAACAAGCGTGCATGTGCGTGACTTCGGCCTCCCAGGTTGGCCTGAGCAGGTAACGGTATGGACGTTTGACCAAGTCACTGCTTCGGGTTTGACATTATGTCACCATTAAGGGCACGGAAACGCATGGTTTAGTCGATACATGTAGTTAGCACACCGCTAGCATTCCCCGACTGCCTCGCGTTGTCGACGTGACGAGCTCGAGCGACGTGACGGCGCGTCGCAGCGTCTGATCTGCGGTCTGTTGATGTGCTCGTGACGTTCGGGGCGCACGCGGAGCGGCGCGTCGCGTGCAGGTGTTTGCAGCCCTGCCCAGGCCGTGTTCCGATATCCACACTTCATGAGTACACTTAAACGTAGTACACTATCCACACTCACTAAATGCGCAGATTTTTCAGATGTTAGTGTTGTTCCAAAGCCAATACTCTGTGGTGCACTTACCGGAAATGATCATCAATCAGCTGCGCGGCCGCGTCACCCGCCAAACACACGTGAATCCGTTACGCCCACTGACGTCTAGCCATTTCGAACTGAGCGCGGCTCAGCCTTGCTCCGCCTCTTCCTCTACGTAACTAAGATGGCTGCCGTTGAGTACGGAAGGTGTACACCGTACACCACTCAGCGTACTAACCGTTTTGAGGCCAACACCCGGGTCCTTTCGGTACACTTCTTTTCCCCGCGATCATAATCGGAACACCCTACGTACTCAAACTAGGTATAGTGATTACGGGAAGTATGGATATTGGAACACGGCAGGTGTTGGCAGTCACCGTTAGCCACAAGGCTAGCGGTCCATAACGCACCACTACCTCTAACTACGACTACTAACCAACCAGTCCCGAGTCCACGTCTCAGACCTAATCGTTCGTATCGGTCAGGGATTGTTGTCACAACCAAAGGACAGTCAATCACTAAAGATGGCTCTCAAGGTGACAGGGTTGGTGTCTGAGCAGCAGTCTTGTCACCGGGAACCTTTTGGTTTGTAATAGTTCCTCCAGGCTGGTGCTGAGCCCACAGGACCCCTGAGACCCCCCAGCCAGGACGCCAGAGGAGCACGTCGCCCCACAGACGGCATGTTCTGACCCCCCGTCCAGGCTCTCCTCCAGCCCAGCCCCCAGCCAGAGATGTCTCCCCGCGGGCCCGCCCTGCTGACCACGGTTCTGGGGGTGACCCTGGGTGGGCTCCTGATTTGGCGCGCGTACCGCAGGCAGAGGAAGCGGCCGCCCTGCGCTCACAAGGCGGACCCGGCCCAACAAGTCGACGAGTCTTCGGCCTCGCAGGCCTCTGGTCCCGCGCCCCCCCACCCCCCCGGGGCGGCGCCCCCCCCCCGCCCCGGAGCAGCTCCTGCGGGTGGCGCCGGTGGTGGTGAGCTCTGAGCAGGAGTGGGACAGCGCCTGGCCCGCCCTCCAGGAAGACCTGTCCGTCTTCCCGGTGCTGGGCTTGGACTGTGAATGGGTAAAGAAACCTGGCGTAAGAGCAGCGTTTTGCATGACGTGAGGTTTATAGCACGCTCTTGTTGTGGTGAGACCGCCTCACGCTGCGGCTCACTTCCCCTCCGGTCCAGGTGTCGGCCAAGGGCAGAAGCACCATGGTGTCCCTGCTCCAGGTGGCGTCCTACTCGGGCCGCTGTGTCCTGGTCCGGCTGCTGTCGTTGGGCGGGGGCGCGCTGCCCCTCAGCCTGGTGGAGGTGCTGCGAGACCCCCACGTCCTGAAGGTGGGGGTGGGCTGCTACGAGGATGGGAAGCGTCTGATCCGTGACTACGCCCTCCCGGTGGGCTGCACCGTGGACCTGCGCTACCTCGCCCTCAGACAGAGGTAGGCCACACCCCCTCTAGGTGGTCCCCCCCCCCTGGAGGGCAGGACAGTGTAGTGGTTGGGCTCCCTTCTGAAAGGTTGTGTGGTTGAAGCCCAATGTCCACAGCCTCACCTGTAGCCCTACGGGAGCAAGACGCCCCCCTGCCCTGAATCTCATCAGTCATGTCCCTGTTTCTCTGCAGGCTGTGGGGGTGCAGGGGCTTCATGATCTACGTCCTCTGGAGAACAGCTTTACTTTAGTCCTGCTCTCATGTTAGTGATGGGAACCAGATGGCAGTCTTTAGTAGGCCTGCACCATTAATCGCATTTTCATTGTCATCGCGATGTGAACGTTTGCGATAAACACATCGCAAAAGCTGGTCTGTAATGCGATAAGTTTGCCACGCACACTCGGGCCATCCTTATCCTTAAATATTGTGGTTTGCAGTAACCCGACCCACCCTGTCAATTTAGGACCGACCCAAATATTTATTTTTCCCTTTGAGTCCGACCGACTTGCCGGTTGTAAACTAACGTTAAGACTGACCGTTTTTTTTAACTCATCAAACAACTAATGCAAATACAATAAAACCCTTTTAAGTATATTTTAGTAAGTATCGCCAATATAAATTGCCTACATACACACGTAGGCTACGTTCTTTCTTTTATATTCGCTTCATTTCATCAATGGTTCGCTTGTCTGTTATGATGGCTGCGGCTGCAGTAAAGAAAATGTTCGCAGTCACCTTTCAAAGTTATAGAAGGCTATAGTTATAACTTTAGTTATAGAAGGCTATAGTTATAACTTTGGGTTCAGGCGCCGTAGCAATAGGTCCTACATAAAACAATGCATTGAAATATCTCGACACCGCTATAACGTGACGTGTCGACTGATGTCAAGGAGACCACTAAACTTTTACGGGTTGGAGACGCAGTCAGTGACGTCACGATATGCAAATTTTTTTAAATTTATACCGACGTATTCACCATGACCAAAATTGTACTCTTTTCTTATTTATTATCGCAAGTCATATTGCAATATTGAACAGTGTGATCGCACATCACACATTTTGCTGATATCGTGAAGGCCTAGTCTTTAGTCATCATGACAGGATTCTGATCTTACAGAGCCAGGTGCAGGTTAAGGTTTGTTTTAATGACCCCGCATTGTGTGCTCATGGGAAATATCAATGAAGTGAAATATCAATGAAATATCAATTAGTTTTTTACTGCTGCTAAGTGCTATAAATGGCGAGCTATGGTGGTTGACAGGAGGGCTGGCCCTCCGGAGGCCCCCTGAATCACAGCAGGGCAGTCCAGCTGTCAGGACCCCACGCTGCTCTGGGGGGCAGTCAGCTGGCCTGTCGCAGGGTGCGTTAGTGATGCCTTGGAGTCGAATTACTGTAGTGTACAACGTCCAGCACTCCTGTCCTGACCCCTGTCCTGACCCGTGTCTCCTGACCCGTGTGTGTCCTGACCCGTGTGTGTCCTGACCCGTGTGTGTCCTGACCCGTGTGTGTCCTGACTCGTGTGTGTCCTGACTCGTGTGTGTCCTGACCCGTGTGTGTCCTGACCCGTGTGTGTCCTGACCCGTGTGTGTCCTGACTCGTGTGTGTCCTGACTCGTGTGTGTCCTGACTCGTGTGTGTCCTGACTCGTGTGTCCTGACCCGTGTGTCCTGACTCGTGTGTGTCCTGACCCGTGTGTGTCCTGACCCGTGTGTGTCCTGACCCGTGTGTGTCCTGACTCGTGTGTGTCCTGACTCGTGTGTGTCCTGACTCGTGTGTGTCCTGACTCGTGTGTGTCCTGACCCGTGTGTCCTGACCCGTGTGTCCTGACCCGTGTGTCCTGACCCGTGTGTCCTGACTCGTGTGTGTCCTGACTCGTGTGTGTCCTGACCCGTGTGTGTCCTGACTCGTGTGTGTGTCCTGACTCGTGTGTGTCCTGACCCGTGTGTGTCCTGACCCGTGTGTGTCCTGACCCGTGTGTGTCCTGACTCGTGTGTGTGTCCTGACTCGTGTGTGTCCTGACCCGTGTGTGTCCTGACCCGTGTGTCCTGACTCGTGTGTGTCCTGACTCGTGTGTGTCCTGACTCGTGTGTGTCCTGACTCGTGTGTGTCCTGACTCGTGTGTGTGTCCTGACTCGTGTGTGTCCTGACTCGTGTGTGTGTCCTGACTCGTGTGTGTGTCCTGACTCGTGTGTGTGTCCTGACCCGTGTGTGTCCTGACTCCTGTCTCCTGACTCGTGTCTCCTGACTCGTGTGTGTCCTGACTCGTGTGTGTCCTGACTCGTGTGTGTCCTGACTCGTGTGTGTCCTGACTCGTGTGTGTCCTGACCCCTGTCCTGACCCGTGTCCTGACCCGTGTGTGTCCTGACTCGTGTCTCCTGACCCGTGTGTCCTCCTGTCCAGGCTGGTGGTGCTGAACAACGGGATGAGTTTGAAGTCCCTGGCAGCAGACCTGCTGGGCGTGTCTCTGGAGAAGTCTGTGGCGCTGCGCTGCAGTGACTGGGAGGCCCAGCAGCTGAGTGAGGAACAGGTGAGCCTGCCTCTGATCCTCCTGCTCCTTCACCTTGTCGTTGGTCATTGAGTACGCCTGCACAAGATGTACATGTGTGATGATTCAGTAAATCCAATGTTGAGTTATTCTCATGAATGTTTTGTGCAGATGTATTTGATGAGACTGTCAGTTGATGGTTTGACTTATTGCCATGTTAACTTTGTTTATCTGACCCCTGCCCCGGGTATCTGACCTCCCCCCCCACTGGTGATGTGACCTCTTGCTCTCTCTCCCCATGTCATGTGACCTCTGCCCCCTGGTCACGTGGTTACAGGTGCGCTATGCAGCGCATGACGCCCAGGTGTCAGTGGCTCTGTTCTTCCACCTGCTGGGGCTGGCTGACTCTAGCCCCGCCCCCTACGCCCAGCTGCTGGCCCGGTGCCAGGGGCTGGTGGACGTTCCCTTCAGGGTGGGGCGGGGCCGCGGGGGGCCGGAGGGGGCGGAGAACACCCCCCCTGGGGGCGCCGTCGAGCAGAGGCCACGGAAGCTGACCTACGAACACCTGGAGGCCGAGGACCAGCAAGTCCCGGACCCCCGGCGCCACAAGAGGAAGCCCCTGGGGGCCGGCTTCTCCGCCAGGTGAGGAGCCTGGTCCTTACCCCGTCTGCCTTGGGGTCTGGTGTTCCTTACCCACCCAGTGGTTGTCCTCAGTGCCCCTCGTCTTCCTCACAGGAAGTCTCCTCTCTATGACAACTGCTTCCTGCACGCCCCGGACGGCCAGCCGCTCTGCACCTGTGACAAGAAGAAGGCCAAGTGGTACCTGAACAAGGGCATTGGAGGTACCAGAACCAGAACCAGAACCAGGCAGGCTGCTCAGTGGGAATACAGGCCAGTGTCCTGTAGAGGGTGTTCTCTCCCTCCCAAGTGGGAGAAGCTGTGTGTGATGAGTGTAACTCTGGCCTCTGTGGTACAGAAACGTCCGTCGGGGTAACAGTGGTGTTGAGTAAAGAGTAGCAGAGGTAAATGGAAGCCAGAGCAGCGCTGAGTGTTCTGTCTGTGTGACCCAGTTCTGGAGAGCCACGAGCCCTTCGTGGTGCGGCTGCTGTTTGAGCCGTCAGGTCGGCCCGACTCCAAACAGGACTACTACCTGACCGCCAAGGAGAACCTGTGTGTGGTCTGTGGGAAGGCCGACTCCTACATCAGGTCAGTGCTGGGTCAGTGGTGCTGCTGTGGTGGAGGGCTGTGGTTCAGCTACTGTGGTGGAGAGTAAGGTCTGCACCACCATCGCCCCGTTGGTTCTGAACATGACACAAGTTAACTTTTTGGACTATTTCCATCAGCGACCCATTCCAACATCCGCTGAACTGGATGGTGTGTCAAAATGAAAACCTTGTGTTGGGACCGACGTGGGTGGTGGCTTGGTCATGAGCAGCCATATTTGTAGTCCATTATCCGCTGTCCTCCCATCCACTCCCCCTCAGGAAGAACATCGTCCCCCACGAGTACCGGCGCCACTTCCCCTCGGAGCTGAAGGACCACAACTCCCACGACGTGCTGCTGCTGTGCACGGCGTGCCACGCGGCCTCCAACGTGCACGACGGCTCCCTGAAGCAGCAGCTGGCCCAGGAGCACGGCGCTCCGCAGGGCTGCCAGGACTGCGTGCGGCTGCTGGAGGACTCGGACCGGCGCCGCGTGCGCTCTGCGGCGCGGGCGCTGCTCACGGCCGGCGACGCCCTGCCCGAGGGGCGCCGCCTGGAGCTGCTGGACCTGATCCGGGACTTCCTGGAGACGGAGGGCCGGCCGGCCGGGCGCAAGCTGACCCCCGAAGACCTGCGGCAGGCCTCGGAGCTGGAGACCAGGTGGGGGGCGGGGCTTCAGGGGGCGGGGCTCAAACGAGTGGATCACAAATGTGTTGGTGCGGTCTAGGAAAGACGTCACAAGGTTCTCCTTGATTGACTAATTAAACGTCTGTCAGTGTGGCTGGAAGTGAGTCGTTGTAGACTCCAACGCCTTTTTCTATTTGCAAAATAGATTGTAAATGTACAATGTATTTGCAGTACAATGTATTTGTAGTACAATGTATTTGCAGTACCTTCATCCTCCACCCTGCTCCTCTGCTTGGCAGGATCTTCAACGAGTCCTACGTCCCCCACGGTATGAAGGTGGTGCGGGCGGAGGCGCAGCGCGGAGGCCTGCGAGGCCTGATGGCCCTGGAGCGCCGCTGGAGGCAGCACTTCCTGTCCTCCATGCGGCCGCGCCACCTCCCCCCGCTGTGGTCCGTCGACCACAACCACAGGAAGTTCCTGCTCAAGTACGGCGAGCAGCCGCCCGTGCTGACCAACTGACCAGCTGACCAACTGACCAGCTGACCAACGGAGCGGCTGGCTGCTTGTGGGCCCTGCGGGATCCCATCACACTAAGAACCTTTATGTTCGGCCCGGAGATGCCCCCCCGAGTGTCTGACTTTGGGCTTCTGCAGAACCTCTGAGGTGGACTCTGGTCCCACCGACCTGGTGCCAAAAACACATCCGGTTGGCTGAAGTGGGCGGAGCTTGGTGCGCACATGCTCAGTCCACGGCCAACGGCTGTCACCTCAGCCCACTTGTGGGTACACCAGCACCGGTGAGGGACCCCCTGGACCCAGCCCTGGACCCAGCCCCCCCAGGGAGGACCACCAGCCCTGGACCCAGCCCCCCCAGGGAGGACCACCAGCCCTGGACCCAGCCCCCCCAGGGAGGACCACCAGCCCTGGACTCCAGGGTCCCCACCCCCAACAGACAGACTGGAACGGATATTTTTATATAAAGATCTAAATTCTAATGAGTAAAGTATAATATTTTTTTGGACTGGATGCAACCTGTTTTAAGAGGAGCTGCTCCCTGCTCTTTACCCTCCCACCCCATGCAGGCCAGCAGCCTTCATCTGGTGAGGAACCAGCTGGAACCAGCTGGAACCAGCTGGAACCTCCCTGGTCCCAGGCCCCCACCTAAAGGCACTCCTACTCCCCCGGCCCATGGGCCCCTAAACCCGGGAGCCTTTGGGGGGCCTGTCCCTTCCCTCCACTGCGGCCCTGTCTGCTTATTATGGGATGGAGAGATGTGGGATTGGAACATCCTGGACAATGACTATAAGAGTTGTTAGAAAATGTGGGGAAAGGCAAATGGATGATCATATTTAAAAGCCTGATGAATGATTTGGTTACTATGTAAACATAATTAACATTGAAAACTTAAGCCAAATGCTTGTCTTATTTTTTAATTGCATTTGTCTGCATGTTTTGTTTAATCGAGAATAAAAATTAAAGTTGTCTTGGTATTCTGCTTCAGTTTTCTGTAGAAATGTTCCAGTTGATGGAGGAGTTAGATCAGATCCTCCATGTCAAACTGGCTCACAGAGCAAACTGAACGGTTTGAATCTGTTCCCAGTTAATCTGACGCATGGTTCTGTTGTCATAGTTGCAATGCAGGCCACTGAATTAAAATGTTCAAGTTTCACAACATGTTGAGATGGTCCAGCACGTCTTCTTTGGAGAACCTGTGTTCCTTCTCCTGGTGCTGCTCCAACATAAAGACAACTGACCATGTTCCCATTTAACATTTTTATTTCTTACAAAATCACAGTTTAATAAATAGTCTGTAAAAATGAGTAGAAAAGTGGTTTTAATATTTAATATATGAATCATTCGTGACTTTCAGGTCAAAGCAGTCTTTAGTTGAATTTTGTCAGGAATGACTTTTTTTTCTTACAATCTAGTTTTGCTGAATTAAGGCCTCTTGATTTTGGCATCAAAACAATCTGTCAGTCAAATGTTTTGTATCTGGAGTTGAATTGGGAGATGATCTCCCTCACTTTCACAGTTCAGTCACAAATCAGAAAAAGCTCAAAGTAGCACAACATGCTGATTCACTTCCAGCCCGTCAGGCTGACCGCTGCCCTGACAGCCGCCCTTCTGAAGGAGAATGACATGTGACAAAGTACAGCAGAATAACCAACGCTTCAACCTCAAATATGTCAATGTTGCCAGCATGCTTCTGATGCCAGTGATGCATCATCAGAGCTGTGGAATTCTCCTTTAAGGGAAGTGTTGCCGTGGACGACGGACATGTTCTGAGCGACATCGCTGTTTACCGACCTCGTTAGGGCGTGGCCCCTTGGCCACGCCCCCTCCTCTAACCTTACTGCATATTATTGAACAACTTTGATCATTCCAGCTTTAAACAGAGAACAAATACAGTGGTTTGCAACAAACGACTGGAGGACAGACAAACGGGAAGGAATAAGAAGGCCTTTCTTCACACATCCCTAAATCACTGTTTTACACCACGGGGCAGTTTGAGTTAAATGTTTCACATGTTTAACACCAAGCAGTAGAACTCAGTACTTCAAACATTAATCTTCATATCTAAAGACATGCTCGGCTTATGTAAGGCATATTCTGAATACTCAATTTAACTTTAAAGTTGTCACCAAACAGCAAGGATTTTATACTTTCAATTCATAATACATAAAAATTTAAGCCATTATCGATTTTACTTGGAATCGAAAGATTAATTAAAATTTCAATCAAATTTCATAATCTGCTTTGGCACTGTTTATGCAAATCGTCTTTTGACGACCAAGGAATTAAAATGTCGCTTCCAGTGGCCAGAATTCACCTCATTACACAGGAAAGAACCAACAGATTGTCAATGTAATGTAAAACACTGCAAAATATCGCTTGGAAATAAACCAAAGCACAGTGGGCTACTGGACAACTATTGCAAATAAATAACATGAAATGTTAAATCGTGACATTGTCTTAATTACGGTCGTTTTTTGGTCAAAGGCTGTTGTTTGTTGCAGTCCAAGTATTGTCACGCGTCTGAAGGGAATACAAACCACAGAAGCGACCCATAACCTTGCTTGGTTGTTGGTCTCTCCTGACTGCTGGCCTCCGCGGTGGAGGGGGGCACGGCGGGGGTCTCTACTGGAATACATGAAGAATAACGTAACCCTGCAAACGCACGGATCGCCCTGTGTTTGTCACCACAACGCCTCCCTCCTTTTGTTCCCCGTCATCGCTGCCACCCTGACCCCCACCCTCACCCTGACCCCCACCCCCTTATTGCTTACGTGATAGAACTATGCTGCTACTTTCTTGGTCTTCCTCAAAACACAGACAGTGAACTACAACTATCTCACGTTGGGACTACATAGAGGGGGGGGCAACGTTGAGATTTGCTGGTGATTTCAGAATGAAGCTCACATATTCTTTGGGGTTCACTCTGTGAAGACAAAATGGAGCCTGCTGAATTCAAGATCAACCACTGCCTCTGGGGGGATTTTACAAAACCACTGACGACCTCGGCCACCTCAAACACCCCTTGTTCAGGCACGCAAAGTCATAAGAACTACTCAATATTTCAGGTTCACATGCGCACACACGCGCACACACACACACGCACACGCTCACACCTACACGCACACACACACAGCGCTCAGTCAACCACATAAACCTACTGCATTTCTCAGTCTTCCTTGCTGCAACTCGGTTATTTAAAACACAATTGGCACGGATTATCAAAATAAATACCCTGGAAGCTTGCCACTAAGCAAAGGAAAGTTCACATTTCAAAGGAATCTTATTAAAAAACTATTGAATAGTTTGTCTACGCCACACGCTTCTGTTTGCCCACTAATATTGAGATGCTAGATGGGATGACACCGGTCTGTGGTCGGCCCCGGGATGACTTCGTAAACTACCACTGGAACTGTAGAGCTATCCAAATAGAACTTTGTTTCCACAAACATGTACACCAAAATGAAGTATCTAACATCAATTTACTGTAGATGGTGCTGTTGTCCACTTTGCATCTAGGTTTCAGTGCCTCTTTAGACCCCCAATCAAACCACCATGTGGTTTGACTGGTAGTCCAATCAGTTGCCTTGCGGATCACTGAAAACCCACAGAGAAATCTCTTCAAGTCGGCCGGATGCCATTTTGTAGCTGGCCTTCACGCAGGCGAGGAAACACGCCTTCCTTTAACATCCCGACGGCGAACCCCAAAACGACATCAGCCTGGTCTGAAGCCTGCTGGAGGATGTCTGCACGCCGCCGCACACACTGCTCAGGCTACCTCACAGGCTTTCCATCCAGGATGCTGGTAAGGGCCTGGTCCAGGGAGGGGCCCAGAGGGGCCCTGGACTGGGCTCCCGAGGGCCCCTGAAGACGCTGGAGCTCCAGGATGCTGTCGATGGCGCTCTGGAGATGTTCGCTCAACACGTTGTCCTCCTGGCGGGGCGAGGCTGCGGGGCTGGCCCTCAGCTCTGCCCACAGAGGCACGTCCGGCCTGTAGCGTTTCACGCATGGGTTGACATCACAGGGAGGCGAGAGAGGCTGCGGCTCTGAGACGGACACCGGGCCCGCGGGCTTCACCTCCGGGACCGATGTTTCGGTGGCGCTGTCGATGGGCGGGGCCGGCCCGGGTGCTTTAGCGGGCGGGGCTCCGTTGGAGATGCCCTTGCCATTCAGAGGCCGCGGTGGCGTGGCCTCTCCTGGCGCCTTGCAGTTCCGCTCCCTGGCAGAACCGCCGCTGCCGCCGTTGGCCAGCAGGCCGCCGTGGTTCCGTTTGCGCGCCGGGTCGCAGGCGGAGTTGTGGACCACTTTCCGGGATCCGGACTCATGCTTGATGGTGAGCCGCAGGGCCCCGCGGGGACTGGAGCGGTAGGTCTTGAGGCCCGGGGGGCGGTCCGACAGTCTGGTCCAGGTGGGCGGGGAGGACGGTCTGGGCAGCGGGCCCGAGGACCCACAAGGGGAAGACGCTGGACCGGTCAAGGCTGTGATGAAGGACTCTGGAATGGACAGAACAAAAATCATACATGAATTGGAACCGGGGATGACTTGCTTGTCAAATCCGAAACTTTTTCTGACTTCTCTTTCTGTCTGATTGCTAAAACACATGTTCAAACAGTCAGTGTGAACCCGTATTCCTGGGTGACTTTCAGCTGACGTGTTGAATGTCAGCGGCCCCTGGGCTCACCTGGGTCTCTGCGGGCCCGTCTCCGGTCCTCTCCCAGAGCGCAGCGCTCTGCCTGGAGGAACAGACGCTCCAGCATCACCATCTCTGCAGACGGACTGTCCTGCTGTGGAACGCACACCGAGGGGAAAGGAGAACTTTAATGAACTCAGCCTGAAGGAGTCCAGACGGATGCCCTGGGATCAGCCCTGCGGACAAAACTGTCACTAAACGGCGCTTGTGTTTATTACACCGGGCAGCGCTGTCTCACCTGGGCCTCCGCGACCAACAGCTGTCTGTACTTGTTGACCATGTCTTTGGTTCGCTTCAGAAGAAACCCTGACACGGTGTCAAACTCCTGATCCACTGGAGAGAGAGAGAGAGAGAGTGAGAGAGAGAGAGAGAGACAGACAGACAGACAGACAGACAGACAGACAGACAGACAGACAGACAGAGAGACAGAGAGAGACAGAGAGAGAGAGAGAGAGAGACAGAGAGAGAGAGAGAGAGAGAGAGAGAGAGAGAGAGAGAGAGAGAGAGAGAGAGAGAGAGACTTCATTACTCTGGAGTTATCAAGTGTAACAAAATCCCAGGCTGCGTAATCTGATGCTTTCAAAGACACATTAAGGTCAATTTGGTCTCTGCTAATTCCTGAACCCTCAAGGTGTCGAGTTCCAAAATCAATCAATCTGTATGATATTTTCAGTAATGATATCAAACTATTACTGGGCCCAGTCTGAAGCAGGGCAACCAAGACTGCCTGTACGACATTTAAAAGGAGGGAGGCAATTCTTGACGTCATCATCTCCATTACAAAGACTCCCTGGCCAAGGACTTGATGGAGAGCCAAAGGGCCCTGCGGGCTGACCCGAGTGGAAGTGCTGCTGGGTGGGCAGGGGCCCGGCACAGGTGTGGTAGGGCAGCAGGCGGCCCACGGCGTCCCCCAGCGTGGAGAAGGACGTGTGGGTGTACGGGCTCTGGACTGCTGCTTGGTCCAGAAACTGCTGGTTCTGAAACCTGAGGGACAAGGAGAGAGGAGTCACTACAGTCGGTCCCTAAGGCGATATTGGCCCAAAAGAAATGTATTTCAAACATTTAAATGGATAAAATATAAATATAATCATCTATCCATCCCAAAATGTTTCTAAAACACAAATGTGTTTGTAATATATGTATCCATCATTTGTAAATATAAATGGCCAATCAAAAACAGAAAAGTCATCAAAATTGCTATGAGATGGGTTATGATCATCATATCATGATGATCTAGGCCCATATCATGATGATCAAGGAGTTCAGCTACTGCTCCCATCTGAAGGAAATGGATTTTGTCGATTCTGCTGTGAGTGCATTTGCTGTGTCAGACAATCACAGGAAACTAAAGAACGGCCTGTTTGTTGGTCGGGTGCACACTGTGATTGTGCTGAAACCATCTCATGTGCAGTAGCCCGCCTGTTCCCAACGCTGTTGGATGTCAATCATCTTCATGGAGCCAGAGAGACCTCTGTGGCCAAGAGCCAGAGGGGTGATGTCACCATCGAGCATCTCCAACTGCTCAAACCAGCAGGATACACTCTCATTAACATTAAACATCTCCGCTCTGACTGGGGGATGGCCAGCCCAGAAACGTTACGTCGTTTTTACTCATTTATCAGACGCTTTAATCCAACGCTACTTGGAGTGAGATAAGAGAGTGATGAAGAAGAAGGTAGGACTCTGGGCATCTTGCTCAAGGACGCCAGGTAGGCTGAGGACACTCTAGCCCTGAAGCCATCCATCAACCTGAGCCCTCCCCCAATAACCCATGTCACTGAAACTCCAAACGGCCCACAGTCTTGAAAGTGTCTCCAGGCTACAATGACAGTGTCTCCTCTGCGGTCATGTTCTGCTGTAATGTCGTGCTGCCGTGGTTTGTTGTACCTGCCATAAAAGCGTTGCCGCGTACCTGAGCCGTCGCATTGCAGGGGAGAGTCTGTCCTCCATCACCTGCTCCACCTGTTCTGCCAGCTGGCACAAGGATGATGACAGCCCAGAGGAGATCATCAGGGGGGAAACCAGATCCATCTTGTTGTCAGAGAGATATGACGCCTTCTGGTCAGTAAACACGTGTGTTGAAATGGACTCAATCTTTATTACACGTAGGAGGCAAATTTTACAATGAAGGAAGTCTGTAGGAAATCTTGTAGATTCAGTTATTTGAAATCTTTGGTTTAGTTTGTTGTGGAAAATTAGATATTACTACTTCTAATGCTTAGTAAACATATCAGATAAGATAAAATTACTCCATTGAGTAATGTGGCTTCCAACTTCCATCTCAACGCCTCACCTGGCAGTCAGACTGCTCCTCGGCTAGAAGGGAAGGTTCCTGAAGGATCTCCAGGCGATCTAGGGGCCCGAGGCCCCGCGGGGCCTGGGGTATTAGAGATGGCGGGGGGACATCAAGGGAAAACTCTGGACCTTCTAATACCAAGGCAGCTGCTGGCTCTGAAGAGAAGATGCAAGCGATTGAGTGGAATGACCATGAATGGGATGAATTAAACCGGTTGTGTGATGTTCATGTAACATACTGCTTGGTGAGTGCTGTTGGACAGCTGGTTCTTCTGCTCCAATGGAGAGGCTGGTGGGCGTCACCAGGGCTCCAGGCTGCTGGTACTGGTGGCGATGTTGGTGCTGAGGCACCGACAGGCTGAAGACTGCGCCCTGGTCCTGGACCACCACCTGGGGAAGGGCTTGAGGCACTGAGGCCTGGGTCTGGACGTTGGACACAAAGGCTTCTAAGACATGGACCTGGGGTTGGATTTGAGACTGGGTTTGGGGAACTGAGTCCAAGGTCTGCATCAGGGGAACTGAGGCCTGAGAGGCCTGCAGGTCCTGGGGCTGAATTTGGGGCTGAGGCAGGTGCCCTGGTACTTGGGCCACTGGAGTCTCTGGATGAGATGGAGCCACCTGGGACTGGTTGATGGCTGGGAAGCTGGCTGATGCTGTGCTTTGTGTATCCTGTTCAGGATGGGAGGAACAGAGTTCAGGTGCGTCCTCGGAGTCGGAAGGGAGGGCAGAGGCCTCCACACATTGGTCCACGAGAGCAGTAAGAGTGTCAGCCGGACCAATGGAGGGCTGTTTCTGGGACGTAGCCTCTCTGTCATCGGCTGGGGGTAAATCGAGGGATTCCATTGGCCCGACTGGTAGAGCTCCAAGCAGGAGTTCAGAAGGTGTGATGGGAGAACTAAGTGCTGGCTGCAGAGGAGACAAAGTTAAGTTAAGTTAAGTTAATCACAAACAATGCTACTCTTAACATGTTCATCATACTCTTAACATGTTCCCATCCACACTATCTGATCCAATCCTTGTCCTTATAAGGGACAATATGACCATTCACATATAATGCTTGTCTGAGATGACGTGATGCCCAGTGCATCGCCCAGCGCATCCAATCATGACCTCTGACCTGTTGGAGTTGCATAAAGGCCTGGTTGGTACCCATGGAGTTGTCCAGCTCCACCACCGCTTGGTTCGTGTCTGTTTGGGGCAGCAGGGGTTTGGGGAGCTCGGGGACCGGGTCCGGGACCAGAGCGGGTCCAGCTGGGGCCAGGGGTACCGGGACCACAGATGGGGACTTGACGGAGATATGATGGACGACTGGTCCGTAGGCCTTCAGGGATGCAAAGCGAAGGTCTTGGTGAAGGACATTTAAAGAACTGAACTGAACCCATTGTAAGAACTATTAAATACTATGTTTCTTTCCTTTCAGTCTGATGGTTAATCAGTTGTTAACTTGGTTAACTTCCTCACTCATATGAAAAAAAACACAGAAACCTACCTGTGATAGCTGGTGGAAGGTCTCTTCTGGACTGACCCTCTCTTCAGGAAGTGTCCGATCGGCCAGAACCACAACCGAGGCCTGCTGGAGGCCCAGCTGTCCGTCGGGCCCCCCGGCCTGCTGGGCCGGGGCTGCGAAGGGAATGCGGTGCAGCAGCTGAGAGCCGTTCAGGATGGAGATGGAGGTCAGGTCCGGGGGCAGCACCCCTGAGCTGTTGATCAACGTGATATGGTTGCCCAGGGCAGAGTTGTGGACCAAAGTGGCCCGCTGGCCCTGCCCTCCCGGGGTGTAGGCCCCAGCGAGGTGTGCAGGCATCTGGAAGACGGTAGGGGGCGCCGACTGGAGCTGCAGAGACCCGGAGAGCACGGTGGCCTGGCGCAGCGCGAGCTGCCCCGTAGGGGTGGTGAAGACGGGGCTGAAGTTGAGCTGCCTGTGGGGAAGTGTGAGGATGTGAGACCGGTCCACCAGCTGCCCGGGGGACGGAGTCACGCTGTGGACTGAGGACCCCTGGTGGCTAGAGGTGAGAACGGGTCGGGTTGCACCGACCGGCTGAGCGATCGTGACAGGACACTGGCCCGGGAGGAGGAACTGGTTTTGGCCTTGGAAGAGTCCCTGAGGCTGGAGCACGAAGGAGCCACCCTGGTTGACCAGCTGCAGACTGAGGGGCTTGTTGAGGTGCTGGTTGGCCTGCTGCTGCTGCTGCTGTGGAGCTGGAGGCTTCGTTCCCGCCTGTGACAGCAAAATATTAGACGTGGGAGTCCCAGGGACGAAGGTCAGACCCTGTTGGGGTTTTTGCCCGGACGGCTTTGGACTAATCTGAACCAATCTCGGCTGGATGCTGATGGGCAGTTTGGGCTGGATGTGAAGAGGGGCTCTCTGCAGGACGATGCCTGGGGCAGAGGCGGTCGTTGTGGCCCTCAGGCCAGGGCCCATCAGGGGGCCAGTCAGCCCGGGCATGGCCTTGTGGATGATCATGCTGGAGGCCTGGGCCGGGCTGAGTGAGAAGGCGCTGTCCGGGGGCGGAGCAGGGAACACATTGCCAGGCAGGAGGCCCATGAGCTGAGGAGGAGCAGCCGGCTTTAGGGAGGGACATCCGGGCCCCACCGCTAGCAGGGAGGGCTGGGGGGGGTCCACTGCTGCCTGGGTATCCCTCGGCAGGGTTTGGGGGACGGGCAGAGTCTGATGTTTGGTGAGGAAGGGTGGGGCCACCGGGGGGAGCAGCAGAGGGGAGGGGGAGTAGAGGGATACGTTGTCTCCAGGGTGGACGAGGCCAGCCTCCAGCGCCAGGGTCTGCTCTGTGATGTCTGCCTCCTGGAGACTCTGCTGCAGAATGTCACAGGCCATCTCCTCCTGTTGCTCCTCCTCCTCCTCCTCCTCTCTTCCTCCTCCCTCATCATCATCCTCATCTTCTGGGCTTTGTTGCCCTCCCACCTCCTGCTGCACCTCCTGCTCCAGTGGCTCCACCTCCTCCTGGGATCCCTCTGGGGAGGAAAGCAGAGCCTCCTCCAGGAAGGAAAGGTCCACGCAGCCAGGAGGAGGCGTGTCGGAGGAGTCCCTGACATCTCCAAGCAAGGAGACGGGGCTCTGGGGGAAGGGAGGGGAGTAGAAGTTGAGACAAAGTGATGGGGGAGAGAGACAGACAGAGACACAGTGAGCGAGAGGGAGGGAGGGGAATCATCTAATTGGCATGATTTAGCCGTTACCTGCACAGATGCTAAGAGTGACTCACTCTCTAAGGGTGTGCCCATGTGCATGTGGGTGCCTGGTTTGTGTGTGTGCCTGTGTGTGTGTGCCTGGTTTGTGTGTGTGCCTGTGTGTGTGCCTGGTTTGTGTGTGTGCCTGTGTGCGTGCAGCAAACGTGTGTGTACCCCCATGTGTATGTGTGTGTGCCTGTGTGTGTATGCACTGTACCCGTGTGTGCACCCTTGTGTACTTGGTGTGTGTGTGTATGTGTGAGTGTTCCACCCACCGGGGGGTCTGCAAAGAGGGAGGGCTCCCCAGAAGAAGAGGAGATGAGCAGGTCCTCAGGGGGCAGCTGGAGAGAGAGGAAGGTCCCCAGAAGACATGAACACAACCAACTGTGTCCCCACATACTACAATACTGGAGTGACGTGTGATTAGTGTCCCCCGGTGAGATACAGTGTCTCTCCTTGATGAGATGGCTCTGTTACCTCATTGGTCCCATGAAGGAAGTCATTCAAGGCCTGCGGGTCACTGGGAGCGACAGAACCCAGCCAGGTCAGGCAGGTGGGCCCAGGGAGTGGTGGGTCGGAAGATGGAGGGGTAAATGAGGAGAAGAGTAAGATGTTTGATTAGGAATGAGGAGGTTAAATGAAGGTACAAACAAATTGGACTTCTGGTGGCCGCATGGTTTCATCCACAGTGAGTCCGGGACTCTGAGGAGAGCTCTGTGACCCGGGGACCGTGTCCCCCAGGGTCACAGGGTCACAGGGTCACAGGGTCACAACCCCTCTCACACTAACAGGCTGTAAATCCCCAGGTTGCCGGTTCAAGCCCCTGCTGTGGCTGGGGGGGCGGGTTCAGAATCCTCTGGACCAGGACTCACCACAAGACGTCAAACAGGCAGGTCCCATCGTCATCGTCCATGTCCACTGAAACACACACAGGACAGGTAGGAGTCATTACCATTCACCACTCAGTGATGCCTCAGGTCTGATGCACCTTACAAAGGACTCAGGTGCATGTGGTTAAGGACAGATGGGGATCAAACCCAGTACTGTTTGGCTGGGAGTCGGACACCGTAACCCTACCCTCCATGCTCCCTTTTATCAGGTCCCCACTATGGTGAGGACTGAACACACCTGCCTTATCCCTGTGGTCAGAGGACCGCAGACTAGAGTGGTGGAAAGCCTCTGGGCTGGCAGTAGCTCAGTGGGTAGAGCATGTGGACAGAGCGGGTCGTCCACTAACCGTAGGGTGGGGTTAGGGTTAGGGTTAGTGGGGTGGCAGTAGCTCAGTGGGTAGAGCAGGTGGACAGAGCGGGTCGTCCAATAACCGTAGGGTCGGGTTGGGTTAGGGTTAGGGGGTTGACAGTAGCTCAGTGGGTAGAGCGGGTGGACAGAGCGGGTCGTCCACTAACCGTCGGGTCGGAGGTTCGATCCCTTTGATCCCCCTCCTCTAACTGTCCACATGTCGAACCCCACAAATGTACTGATTGTAAGTCACTTTGGACAAAAGCGTCTGCTAAATGCCCCTTTACCCTCCATCCATCCATTATCGTAACCGCTTATCCTCTACGAGGGTCGCGGGGGGGCTGGAGCCAATCCCAGCTGCAACGGGCGAGAGGCGGGGTACACCCTGGACAGGTCGCCAGCCTATCACAGGGCTAACATACATAGACAAACAACCATTCACACTCACATACACACCTATGGTCAATTTAGAGACACCAATTAACCTAATCCCCAACCTGCATGGTTTTTGGTCTGTGGGAGGAATCCGGAGTACCCGGAGAGAACCCACGCAAACACGGGGAGAACAGCCCCTTTACCCTCTACATCATAATTAATTTGAGACAATTCACCACAATCCGTTTAAAAGAAAAAAAGTCCACCGTGAGGTTTTGTATTTCCATCTCTTTGTGAACCTACTTCATGTGTTGTAGGACACCCCATGCAGAGCGGTGGAGATGCGTTCTCGCTGCGGCGTCATGGGAAGCTCTGTGGCGTCGGGGCGGCGAGGTGACGGCTCTCCGGGCCGAGACGTCTCCGCCGGGGCATAGCGGTGTCTCGCGGCGCGGGAGGGCGGAGGTGATGGAGGTGATGGAGGTGAAGTAAACTGCACCTGTGCTTTGCGGGGTCACCTGAGGTCGTCGCAACAAATACTTGAGTTACAACAGAGAGAGACGTCGGTTCAATATATTACGATTAGGTTCAGACGCTCTATCAGAAAACTTTTCATCGCGTTGTGTGATGACTGGCTTTAGGATCGTCTGATAACGGATGTGATGGATAATGTCACAGGATGAAGACCCCTAAAGGAGTGTGGGCTGACGGACGGCCGTGGGGGGGCAGGTCTGCTAACCCAGCTGTACAGCCCCCCCCCCCCCCCCCCCCCCCCCCCCCACCACACACCCCCCACGCCCCGTCACAATAACACGGTCTGGGGGCTCCCGTCGGAGGGGACGGAAGCCTCCCCCCGATTCTCCCCCCGATTCTCCTCGTTTTGTGTGTTGTTTACAGCACGTCGACAACCGCATGTACGTCGTTCAGGCGCCGCGCCGCTCGACGGAAGACGCAGTCGAACGACCCTCGCCGATACCTGCGGCAGCACCATGCGCGTTGTTTTTCTGGAACGGCGTACGGGCGCACACGGACGCAGAGGGTCTAAATATAGTCTATCCGTAAGGTGGACGTGTGTTCATCTAAAAATAATGTCCCGAGCGATGCTCGCTGCCCCCGGTAGCCTGGGAGGGGGTCCTGCTGCTGGTGGTCCTCCTTGTTTTGAGGAGAGAGAGAGAGAGAGAGAGAGAGAGAGAGAGAGAGAGAGAGAGAGAGAGAGAGAGAGAGAGAGAGAGAGAGAGAAAGAGAGAGAGAGAGAGAGAGAGAGAGAGAGAGAGAAAGAGAGAGAGAGAGAGAGAGAGAGAGAGAGAGAGAGAGAGAGAACTACGACCACTGATGCCCGCTGTAAACCCGAACGCAATAACAAAAGACGCCGGGCTAAATGTTCCCGTCCTGCGCCCGCAGACACGCGCGCCTCCGCGCCGCGCTGCCATCCGAGTCATCCCGCGATCCCGACAACAAAACAACTCACCCCTTCTTTGTGGTTTATTGTGCTGTCAAGCGGCCCTCTGCGCCATCGATTCTCACTCACTGGTCCTTTCAGATGCTAAGAGGAGGAGGAGGAGGAGGGAGGAGGCGGGGTAGGGTGAGGAGAGAGGGTGGGTGAGGGTGGGGTGGGAGGGTGTGAGAAACAGACTGGGCGCCGAGCGCAACACAAAGGTGGAGAATATAGTGAGGAGCAATGTGCTCAGCTGCTGTTGCGATACCGCGCGCGCGCGCGCGCACGCACACACACACACACACACACACACACACACACACACACACACACGCACACACACACACTTCAAATATGCCCGCTCTTCCATCGCAGATGGAATAATGTGTTCACCTTTTACTCCAGAACCCCCCGTGACGAGGCGATCGTTGTTTTACATTAAAAAAAATTATAATAATAAAATAAATAAATATATATTATTCGTCAGACGGTTAACGGGAAAAAAACGTTTTTCTGAGACAACTTCCAATGGGAAATCGATATTTCAAGACGATGGAATTTCCTCTGAGCGAAACGACGCACAGTGCAGTGAAGTTATAATCAGTAATCATCAGTAATAATCATTAATCATCCGAACACACCGCGAACAAACACGTCGATATAAGAAATCCATCTTTCATCTGCAAGTGACGTCACGGGAGAAATCCCCTCTGGACCATTGATCTCCCATCAGCGATCACTTTGGTTCACTTTAATCCAGATGTTCAGACGAGACGTGCTGCACAACCATAACCATCTATTATGGGATGTTTCCACTCAGGTAACCATGGAGATGAAACCCCAGCGGAGTGCGGATGCACGTGAAATATCAACAAGGTGATGTGTGTCTAATGCCCCTTGGGAAGGAAAAAAACAACACTTTATTTGTTTGAGTTTTTTTAAAGCAATTCTTTATTTATAACCCGGTCATACAAAATGAACAGTGCTCCCTGCAAACCCCCCCCCCCCCCCCCCTCCCACTGACACCAGACAGAAGATAATGGCTTTATTAACAACGTCCCTCCTGGTACCAGCACTCACTTCCCCGCCTGCTGGGCCTGTCGCCTCAGCAGAACGTAGATCTTCTCCTTGATCCAGTCCTTGTTGTAGGGCTGGTAGGTCAGGGTGTCGGCCCGGTACCTGGGGGGACAGGGTCTCTGGGTTACAGTCTCTCAGGTCTTCCAGTGGAGGCCTCAAACAGGCATGATAACTCCAACATTATCATGTGAAGAAAAGTCTCAAGTCACCACCGGGGAACCAATGAGGTCACAGGATGGGGGCTGAGCCCTCCACCTCCCGCTGACCCCCCGGTGACCTCCTGCTGACCCCCGGTGACCCCCCGGTCTGCAGTGTCCTGAATGTCACACACTGCGGTCCCACCATGGAGGTGGGTGGAGCTACACATGTTCACCATGATGGCCGCCAAAGAGAAGGAGGCTGGGGTCTTTGAGACGACCACCACTGTGTGTTGTACCTATAGATTCAGTTACCCCCCCACTGCCCCCCCTGTGTACTGTACCTATAGACTCAGTTACCCCCCCACTGCCCCCCCTGTGTACTGTACCTATAGACTCAGTTACCCCCCCACTGTGTACTGTACCTATAGACTCAGTTACCCCCCCACTGCCCCCCACTGTGTACTGTACCTATAGACTCAGTTACCCCCCACTGCCCCCCCTGTGTACTGTACCTATAGACTCAGTTACCCCCCACTGCCCCCACTGTGTACTGTACCTATAGACTCAGTTACCCCCCACTGTGTACTGTACCTATAGACTCAGTTACCCCCCCACTGTGTACTGTACCTATAGACTCAGTTACCCCCCACTGTGTACTGTACCTATAGACTCAGTTACCCCCCCACTGTGTACTGTACCTATAGACTCAGTTACCCCCCCACTGTGTACTGTACCTATAGACTCAGTTACCCCCCCACTGTGTACTGTACCTATAGACTCAGTTACCCCCCACTGTGTACTGTACCTATAGACTCAGTTACCCCCCCACTGTGTACTGTACGTATAGACTCAGTTACCCCCCACTGTGTACTGTACCTATAGACTCAGTTACCCCCCACTGTGTACTGTACCTATAGACTCAGTTACCCCCCACTGTGTACTGTACCTATAGACTCAGTTACCCCCCCACTGTGTACTGTACCTATAGACTCAGTTACCCCCCCACTGTGTACTGTACCTATAGACTCAGTTACCCCCCCACTGTGTACTGTACCTATAGACTCAGTTACCCCCCACTGTGTACTGTACCTATAGACTCAGTTACCCCCCCACTGTGTACTGTACGTATAGACTCAGTTACCCCCCACTGTGTACTGTACCTATAGACTCAGTTACCCCCCACTGTGTACTGTACCTATAGACTCAGTTACCCCCCACTGCCCCCACTGTGTACTGTACCTATAGACTCAGTTACCCCCCACTGTGTACTGTACCTATAGACTCAGTTACCCCCCCACTGCCCCCACTGTGTACTGTACCTATAGACTCAGTTACCCCCCACTGTGTACTGTACCTATAGACTCAGTTACCCCCCACTGTGTACTGTACCTATAGACTCAGTTACCCCCCCACTGCCCCCACTGTGTACTGTACCTATAGACTCAGTTACCCCCCACTGTGTACTGTACCTATAGACTCAGTTACCCCCCCCACTGTGTACTGTACCTATAGACTCAGTTACCCCCCCACTGCCCCCACTGTGTACTGTACCTATAGACTCAGTTACCCCCCCACTGTGTGTTGTACCTATAGACTCAGTTACCCCCCACTGTGTACTGTACCTATAGACTCAGTTACCCCCCCACTGTGTACTGTACCTATAGACTCAGTTACCCCCCCACTGCCCCCCCTGTGTACTGTACCTATAGACTCAGTTACCCCCCACTGTGTACTGTACCTATAGACTCAGTTACCCCCCCACTGTGTACTGTACCTATAGACTCAGTTACCCCCCCACTGTGTACTGTACCTATAGACTCAGTTACCCCCCCACTGTGTACTGTACCTATAGACTCAGTTACCCCCCACTGTGTACTGTACCTATAGACTCAGTTACCCCCCTGTGTACTGTACCTATAGACTCAGTTACCCCCCCCTGTGTACTGTACCTATAGACTCAGTTACCCCCCACTGTGTACTGTACCTATAGACTCAGTTACCCCCCCACTGTGTACTGTACCTATAGACTCAGTTACCCCCCACTGCCCCCACTGTGTACTGTACTTATAGACTCAGTTACCCCCCACTGTGTACTGTACCTATAGACTCAGTTACCCCCCCAATGCCCCCACTGTGTACTGTACCTATAGACTCAGTTACCCCCCACTGTGTACTGTACCTATAGACTCAGTTACCCCCCCACTGCCCCCCCTGTGTACTGTACCTATAGACTCAGTTACCCCCCCCCACTGTGTACTGTACCTATAGACTCAGTTACCCCCCACTGTGTACTGTACCTATAGACTCAGTTACCCCCCACTGTGTACTGTACCTATAGACTCAGTTACCCCCCCACTGTGTACTGTACCTATAGACTCAGTTACCCCCCAACTGTGTACTGTACCTATAGACTCAGTTACCCCCCCACTGTGTGTTGTACCTATAGACTCAGTTACCCCCCCACTGTGTACTGTACCTATAGACTCAGTTACCCCCCCACTGCCCCCCCTGTGTACTGTACCTATAGACTCAGTTACCCCCCACTGTGTACTGTACCTATAGACTCAGTTACCCCCCAACTGTGTACTGTACCTATAGACTCAGTTACCCCCCCACTGTGTGTTGTACCTATAGACTCAGTTACCCCCCCACTGTGTACTGTACCTATAGACTCAGTTACCCCCCCCTGTGTACTGTACCTATAGACTCAGTTACCCCCCCACTGCCCCCCCTGTGTACTGTACCTACAGACTCAGTTACCCGCCCACTGTGTAATGTACCTATAGACTCAGTTACCCCCCCACTGTGTACTGTACCTATAGACTCAGTTACCCCCCCACTGTGTGTTGTACCTGTAGACTCAGTTACCCCCCACTGCCCCCCACTGTGTACTGTACCTATAGACTCAGTTACCCCCCACTGTGTACTGTACCTATAGACTCAGTTACCCCCCCACTGTGTACTGTACCTATAGACTCAGTTACCCCCCACTGTGTACTGTACCTATAGACTCAGTTACCCCCCACTGTGTACTGTACCTATAGACTCAGTTACCCCCCCACTGTGTACTGTACCTATAGACTCAGTTACCCCCCCACTGTGTACTGTACCTATAGACTCAGTTACCCCCCACTGTGTACTGTACCTATAGACTTAGTTACCCCCCCACTGTGTGTTGTACCTATAGACTCAGTTACCCCCCACTGTGTACTGTACCTATAGACTCAGTTACCCCCCACTGTGTACTGTACCTATAGACTCAGTTACCCCCCCACTGTGTACTGTACCTATAGACTCAGTTACCCCCCCACTGTGTACTGTACCTATAGACTCAGTTACCCCCCACTGTGTACTGTACCTATAGACTCAGTTACCCCCCACTGTGTACTGTACCTATAGACTCAGTTACCCCCCCACTGTGTACTGTACCTATAGACTCAGTTACCTCCCCCTGTGTACTGTACCTATAGACTCAGTTACCCCCCACTGTGTACTGTTCCTATAGCTTCAGTTACGCCCCACTGTGTACTGTACCTATAGACTCAGTTACCCCCCACTGTGTACTGTACCTATAGACTCAGTTACCCCCCACTGTGTACTGTACCTATAGACTCAGTTACCCCCCACTGTGTACTGTACCTATAGACTCAGTTACCCCCCCACTGTGTACTGTACCTATAGACTCAGTTACCCCCCACTGTGTACTGTTCCTATAGCTTCAGTTACCCCCCACTGCCCCCACTGTGTACTGTACCTATAGACTCAGTTACCCCCCACTGTGTACTGTACCTATAGACTCAGTTACCCCCCCACTGTGTACTGTACCTATAGACTCAGTTACCCCCCACTGTGTACTGTACCTATAGACTCAGTTACCCCCCCACTGTGTACTGTACCTATAGACTCAGTTACCCCCCCCCACTGCCCCCACTGTGTACTGTACCTATAGACTCAGTTACCCCCCCACTGTGTACTGTACCTATAGACTCAGTTACCCCCCACTGTGTACTGTACCTATAGACTCAGTTACCCCCCACTGTGTACTGTACCTATAGACTCAGTTACCCCCCACTGTGTACTGTACCTATAGACTCAGTTACCCCCCCACTGGGGAATGTACCTATAGACTCAGTTACCCCCCCACTGTGTGTTGTACCTATAGACTCAGTTACCCCCCCACTGTGTACTGTACCTATAGACTCAGTTACCCCCCCCTGTGTGTTGTACCTATAGACTCAGTTACCCCCCCTAACCCCCCCCCCCCCCCCCCCACAATGGCTTCAGGGTGGGCGGGGTCGGCATGGCGACTCACACCAAACAGCTGAGGTCAGCCAGGTCGTCGATGAAGTCAAACAGCTGGCTGATGTCGTAGGTTATTGACGGGCTGTTGGGGTTCATTCTCTTCAGGTGCTCCTCGTACATCTTACACACACCTGGAAGACATTCACACAGCTGCTGAATCCATGGCCTTTCATCATCATTTAGTGGCAGTCTTTCAGTTTATCTCTCCCAATGGGCCTTGGGCACCGGGCAGCCACCTTGGTTCTAACAACAGCTGGGTGGTGCAACTGAATTCTGACACATGTACTTATTGTAAGTCGCTTGGGACAAGAGTCTGCTGAATGCCCTAAATCTAAATGTAAATGTAAATGTCAATAGGAATTCTGAAGGAAACCAAGATGGCCGCTTGTGACAACAAATTCAAATTCAATCGGAAATCAGAGGCTCAGGAGGTAACGCAGGTCGCCTGGCAACCACAAAGTTGCTGGTTTGATCCCCAGTGCCTCCTAGCTTCGCCAGATGCCTAACCCGAGCTGATTCTATCTCTCCTGCTTCTATGGTTCTATGAAAGTGTACATTAAGGGGCAGATGTGTACATTAAGGGGCGAATGTGTATATTAAGGGGTGAATGTGTACATTAAGGGGTGAATGTGAAGCTTGAATTGTAGAATGCTTTGAACGCAGTCAATTAACCAATAGCCATCTTCTAGCAGATTAGAACCTCAAACCCCTGGAAGCCTCCCTGCCTTGCTCACCTTCCATGCACTCGTTGACTGACTCGTAGTCTGCGTATGTCCGTCCTTCCGGCCGCTTGGTGGGCTGAACCAACAGGATGGTGTGAGACTGCAAATACAACCATTTATTACAATTATTACGAACAATTATACGTTGATCTCCACGCAGCATGTGGTTAACATTCATGTGTGTGAGAGAGAGAGGGGGAGAGAGTGCAAACTAAAAATAGCGCGAGAGATGTGGCCTATATACAGTATTTATATTAATTTCCTATATATATATATTAATTTCCTGCTCCTGAATGTGTGCCCTTTTCTTTTTTTGAGTCCACGTCAACGATTTCAAAACACAATAAACCCAAAACGATGACGTTTTTTCACATGCATCTCTTGTTTTGCAGTAAAGCCCTATAGACTCAGCACCACACTGACACGTCTGATGACGCTGTGACTCGTCTAGAACCGACCAGCACCACTACACCCGGACCCCTCTGGACCCCTCTGGACCCATCTGAACCCCTCTGGACCCCTCTGGACCCCTCTGAACCCCCTCTGGACCCCTCTGGACCCGCACACCTGGGCACGAGACGTTAGGTTGACGACAGAGCACGTGACATTAAGTACAATTCAAATACGCGGAAAAACGAATGCGCTGCAGCAGTCGGATCGTGTCAGACCAACCATTGTTTTGGGGCAGTTTGTTCTCAGATTTTGGTGGACGCTTGATGCTTGCTCCTTCAATGACCGATGAGCTACACTTTGACACCGGAAGAATAACGTCTGCACCAACCAAAATCACAGAGCTGAAAACATAGAAACTGTTTAGGAACAGCGACCAGTGATACGTCTTATGGCCGCCATATTGGAGAGGTTACATTTACATTTAGCAGACGCTTTTATCCAAAACTACTTACAAAGAGTGCATTTTTCGTAAGAAGGTGAAACATTTCATTGCTTTTAATACAGTAAGAAGTCACCAGAACAAGTTTCAAGCATTTCAATTGCTAGATTAACCATTGCAGGAGGGGAACAGGAGGAGCACCCAAGACAAATGGGATGGATGTAAGCGTTACAACTATCTAGTGGGCTTCTATCGCAGATAGTTCGTAGTAGAGTCCTCTCTAAAGGACTCTAGTTCGTAGTAGTAGTAACCATCACCTATTCATTTTCATTCATTACTATCTGATACAGCTATACATAACCGCGTGATAAATATATGCAATACAATTAAGTGAAACTTTAGTGATATCTATAAAGCCCATTTTCGTCTTGAAGTGATTTGAAAATTAAAAAAGAACTCACGATTGAAACTGAGACGTTCACTTAATACGCTTACTTAATATTGATGAACGATCATTGTTCCTGGCGAGATATTCCAATGGGATGCATGCGAATGATTGCCAATAGTCCACCGCCTCAAGATGTCGGCCGCTCAGTGCTTCTAGGTTTTCACATATCTATGTCCACAATCGCTATGCATCAAGCAATGCATCAAGTGATTGGGCAAGTAACCATACTTTAAACGTTTTTTTTTTTCCTGAAATTTAGTAATTATGCAATCGTACAATTATCTTACATATATTATAAAACGGAGAAATGTACATCTGTAAACATATACAAGTAAAAATAAACACCAAAACCATTATTAAACATTCTGAAATTATTGCTGGACTTCTAAATCAAGGATTTTAATTCGCTGGGTAATAATTATTAGGCTACATGAATATGAACGCATCTATGATTATTTGTGCAATACTTAAATTACATCAATTATTTATTTATTATTTATAAATGATTATTTCTTTAACGCCACATTGTCACGTGACCCTTGCGTAGCAGACCAGGACCGGAAGCTCGGTGGGAGTACCGGAACAATAAGGACCGGAACAATAAGGACCAGCAAGCAAGTGTCCGGGTTTGAAATACGTCTCCAAACGCTCCGAATGCCCAGTGAAGTGTCGTGTGTACAAGCACCGCCAGGTAAGAGCGGCCTGTTCCTAATCCCCACGGTGGTCGTACCGGGGAGCCCGGTCGGTAACGTTAAACCCGGTAGCCTTGTGGCTAATGCTACCGTGCATCCCACCTTTCTCCGCGCACGCTTCACCCGAATCTCAGCTCCCCGACTCGGCCGTGGAGTGTGTGTTTGTGTGGGACGTGATGATGAAGCAGAGGTCACCGTGACAGTGTGTCCTCCGGTGATCTCAACGCGTTCTTTGTGTAGAAACAGCCCCTCAGACGGGAGGCTTGTTAACCTCCGCCACCCAGCCCATCTGTTGTGTTAGACGGCAGCCGCTCGTCCGCCACTCTGATGGCTTCCCTGTGCCTGAATCCGCTATGAGCAACACACCTAACGTCGCTCCTCCTGCAGATACAGAAGGACACGCCTTGCATGTGAGGACAAGTGTCTACTCGGGCAACAATGGCGAGCAATGCAGAAGACGTGGAGAACAACACGGTGAGTATACACTACACACAGTACAGAGTATACACTACACACAGTACA
Organism: Urophycis tenuis; assembly: GCA_036785325.1. NCBI lineage: Eukaryota > Metazoa > Chordata > Actinopteri > Gadiformes > Phycidae > Urophycis > Urophycis tenuis. The sequence continues at coordinate 3,745,854 of JAXIVH010000028.1, read as the reverse complement.
GAGTATACACTACACACAGTAAAGAGTACACACTACACACAGTACAGACGAGCTCTGACATCAGGTCCTTCCTGGTGGTCCACGGTCTGGGTGGTTCCATTGGTGTTGAAACATTAGAGGGTCTTGATGACTGAAGGATTACGCCAGGCGCGCCGGATTCATTTCAGAAGTGGGGGGGCCAAATAGTGCTATGCTTCTGACTTATCTGGCTATAAGTCTAAAGGATGCACAGAACTGTCTTTTAAATTAATAAAAAATAATAGTGGGAAACGGAAAAACTATTATAAGTAACGAATGAATTTAAACAGTGGTTGAAAAACTTTTTTCAAACATCTTTACCATGACATGCAAATCCTCAGCAGCACAACTGCGTTGCTCTCATTACCTGCGCTCACACCCCGCGGTGCACAAAGCCCGCACACACCCCAACAAGTAACAACGACAAAGGCTATAAATTAATAATTGATTCACATATTTGCTTTCATAATAAAAACAACACCAATCTTCCTCCTTTGATTAAATATCTGTTTGATTTCACTTTGTAACGAGGCTACAGCTGGTGTCAGAGCTGCAGGAAATACGGTGCTGGCTGAAAATCAATGAATATTGAGCAAAGTCACACACATAAACCAAGGGAGCAAGCAAGCTGCGCTCAGTCAGCAGATACCCATCGGACAGACAGAGAGAGCTGTTCACGCCCAGCACTGTTAAGAGAGTGGTGAGAGACTCCCGGTACTTCATATTTATAAGTTCATTGATGGTCTCGTGTGATGCATATTTCCCGGTGAGCATTAAAGCTTTTCAGAGTGGGATTTTTCACACCAGCGCTACAAATGTTTGATTGCGAACCAGATACAATTTGGCTCGCTTTTTTATTTATTCATATATTTTATAACTGGAGCCCATACAGTGCCAGGGTAGGTGGGGATTACTGCTATAGGGGCTGTTGGATAGAGCCAGACTGCTGAGAGTCTACCCAGAGCCTGCAGGGGAGGCTTTACTGGGCTGGTGAGGCAGTAACAGGCGGGAAGGCGAGAGGTCTGCGGAGTCCAGAGTGCCCGCTGGAGGCTGTATCTTTCTCTCTGTCGCCCTCGCCCCTCTCTGTATTTTCTATGTATGAGTGGAAGAGAGGAGTGAAACTTTTTTTTTTACCATAAGTAATGTAATATAGAGACCTTTGATTTGGCTTAACAATAATGTGGCAGGAGGGTAAAAGTGGGGGGGCCAATGATCCCCTGGCCCCCCCCCTTCCGGCGCCGTTGATTACGGCTCACCGTGCCATTGATTAATCATGAACATTTTATCGGGTGAAATTTATTTTAATACGTCACATAGAGGGATTGTAACGTTGGAAAAGAATAGTAGCACTTTTTTAATGCACAGTTTACAACTTTATAACCTTCAATACCTGTAATCTGTAATTCCGTAATTTCCCATCTTGGGATCAATAAAGTATTTCTATTTATTCTATCTATTCTTATGATCTGATCCAATGTATACCTATCCTACACACCGCGGCGTCTGTCATTCATCCAATGAACTCGTTAGTCTCCCAGATTGATTAGCGACCAGTCGATGTTTCTGAAAGCCTTCTGCCACAAGGCCTTCTCCACGCCCTGGGTTCCACAAGACTTCCTTTCCCTCCATTTGTTCTCCTTTGGGTTTATGTCTCAACGTGTATGACCAATAATGTTTGAATCTGAGAGTGGAAAGGCAGGTCTCGGCTGGCTCACCTCATGAAGCTCAGTCACACTCCATTCTGAATCCTAACCCTGTGATCACCAGTCCCTCTGCTGTGGCGTTCTGTGTTCTGTGTCGTGGTGTTCTGTAGCGTTCTGTGTTCTGTGGTGTTCTGTGATGTTCTGTGTGGTGGTGTTCTGTGGTATTCTGTGTTCTGTGGTGTTCTGTGGTGTTCTGTGTTGTGGTGTTCTGTGTTCTGTGGTGTTCTGTGTGGTGGTGTTCTCTGTTGTGGTGTTCTGTGTTCTGTGTTGTGGTGTGTTCTGTGGTGTTCTGTGTTGTGGTGTTCTGTGGTGTTCTGTGTTGTGGTGTTTTGTGTTGTGGTGTGTTCTGTGTTCCGTGTTCTGTGGTGTTCTCTGGGTGTTGAGAGGACACCAAGCCACACCCCAGCTGCCGCGTGGTCCAGTGGACTTGATGTGTGTCATTATGATACCAAGACGTTGAAGAGTTAACATAAGAGTTAATATGTAACACGGTCGTTGGCATCGTCTGAGGGGGCAGAAGCCTCTGAGGGGGCAGGGCTTCTGCCCCCAACGCTGGGTCTGAAGTTCTCCAGTGAGAAGTCCAGACGGGTCAAACGGCCCCCCCTGGTTCTGAGATGTGTCCTTATTGGGTGGCCGGGCCGTCTTTGGTCCAGTGTTGAGTCTGGTCTCCTGTTCTTTACCTGGTGCTGCTGTTGGTGGCTCCATGTGGGCCACTTTAGGTCCTGGTTTTGGACAAAATGTGCTACAGCAAGTTGGCCTGATTTCAAGTTGTCCTCAGGGTTTTCTGGTCTTCTTCACACAGTAGTACTACTGGATGGTAGTAATACAGTATGGTAGTACTACAGTACAGTAGTATGGTGGTACTGTACAATAATACTCCCATGGTTCTAGCAGTCCCTCACACAGCCACAGACTGAACTTATCCATGTTGCCCTTCTGTTCCCCTCCTCCCCCGTTCTCCTGTTCCCCTCCTGTTCTCCCCCTGTTCCCCCCCTGTTCTCCTGTTCCCCCCTGTTCCCCCCCTGTTCTCCTGTTCCCCCCTGTTCCCTCACTGTTCTCCTGTTCCCTCACTGTTCTCCTGTTCCTCCACTGTTCTCCTCCTGTTCCTCCACTGTTTTCCTCCTGTTCCCCCACTGTTCTCCTCCTGTTCACCCACTGTCCTCCTCCTGTTCCCCCACTGTTCTCCTACTGTTCCCCCACTGTTCTCCTCCTGTTCCCCCACTGTTCTCCTCCTGTTCTCCTCCTGTTCCCCCACTGTTCTCCTCCTGTTCACCCACTGTCCTCCTCCTGTTCCCCCACTGTTCTCCTCCTGTTCCTCCACTCTTCTCCTCCTGTTCCTCCACTCTTCTCCTCCTGTTCCCCACTGTTCTCCTCCTGTTCCTCCACTCTTCTCCTCCTGTTCCCCACTGTTCTCCTCCTGTTCCCCACTGTTCTTCTCCTGTTCCCCACTGTTCTCCTCCTGTTCCCCACTGTTCTCCTCCTGTTCCTCCACTGTTCTCCTCCTGTTCCTCCACTCTTCTCCTCCTGTTCTCTTCCTGTTCTCCTCCTGTTCCCCACCTTTCTCCTCCTGTTCCCCCACTGTCCTCCTCCTGTTCCCCCACTGTTCTCCTCCTGTTCCCCCACTGTTCTCCTCCTGTTCCCCCACTGTTCTCCTCCTGTTCCCCCACTCTTCTCCTCCTGTTCCTCCACTCTTCTCCTCCTGTTCCCCACTGTTCTCCGCCTGTTCCTCCACTGTTCTCCTCCTGTTCCTCCACTGTTCTCCTCCTGTTCCCCACTGTTCTCCTCCTGTTCCCCCACTGTTCTCCTACTGTTCCCCACTGTTCTCCTACTATTCCTCCACTGTCCTCCTCCTGTTCCCCCACTGTTCTCCTCCTGTTCACCCACTGTCCTCCTCCTGTTCCCCCACTGTTCTCCTCCTGTTCCTCCACTGTTCTCCTCCTGTTCCCCACTGTTCCCCACTGTTCTCCTCCTGTTCCTCCACTGTTCTCCTCCTGTTCCCCACTGTTCTCCTCTGTTCTCCTCCTGTTCCCCCCTGTTCTCCTCCTTTTCTCCTGTCCTCCAGCCGGTTCCCCCCCCTGAGGACGTGGGGGGTCTGCGGCTGCGTTCCCGTGGTGAGGCGGACGGCGGGGCGGGGCCGGAGCAGAACGGGCGGCCCCCCTCCACGGGGGCCCCCCCCTCCACGGGCCCCCCACGGCCGGCGGAGAGCGGAGACGATGATGACGAGGAGCTGACGTTGAAGTACGGCGCCAAGCACGTCATCATGCTGTTTGTCCCCGTCACGCTCTGCATGGTGGTCGTCGTGGCAACCGTCAAGTCTGTCAGCTTCTACACACAGAGCGACGGCCAGAGACTGTAAGTGTGTGTGTGTGTGTGTGTGTGTGTGTGTGTGTGTGTGTGTGTGTGTGTGTGTGTGTGTGTGTGTGTGTGTGTGTGTGTGTGTGTGTGTGTGTGTGTGTGTGTGTGTGTGTGTGTGTGTGTGTGTGTGTGTGTCACACCCCCACTCTGTTTCAACTCACTGTCCTATTTCAGGGTCCTGTACAGAAAGACCCAGAACAATCCCCTAAAGCAGCTGTTCTCAACTGGTCTGGCTTCAGGACCCACCATCACCCCTTAATGACAAGACACGACCCAAATCAAGGAAAATGTTCAACTTCTCAAATGTATTTAACATAACACTTCAGTAACTGTACTATTAAACTATTCAGTCACTTATTCAGGCAATGAAGAATAGACGGCACTCCGCTGCATAAAGATTCCTCTTCAAAATAAAAGCACAGGATTTTTTCGTTTTTTTTTTTTTGCCTGGACAAAGGCCCGTGACCTGCTGAACAGAGGTCTGCAACCCACCAGTTGAGAACCACTGTCCTAAAAAAGGGGTGACAATAGCTCAGTGTGTAGAGTGGGTGGACAGAGCGGGTCGTCCACTAACCGTAGGGTCGGTGGTTCGATCCCCTTAATCCCCACTTCCAAACTGTCTGCATGTCAAAGTGTCCTTGAGCAAGACACTGAACTCCACCTTGCTTCCCGGGCGCTGAACAGTCCACTGCTACTATGTACCATAGGATGGGTCAAATGAACACAGCAGCCCACTGCTCCTATGTACCATAGAATGGGTCAAATGAACACAGCAGCCCACTGCTCCTATGTACCATAGGATGGGTCAAATGAACACAGCAGCACACTGCTCCTATGTACCATAGGATGGGTCAAATGAACACAGCAGCCCACTGCTCCTATGTACCATAGGATGGGTCAAATGAACACAGCAGCCCACTGCTCCTATGTACCATAGGATGGGTCATATGAACACAGCAGCCCACTGCTCCTTTGTACCATAGGATGGGTCAAATGCAGAGAACAAATTTCGTTCTCATATCTGAAAAATACTGAGAATGCAAATAAAGACCGAAAGGTCTTCTCTCTATGTCTGTAGTGTGATGTAGTGTGATGCTTCCAGGGTGCCACTAGGTGGTGCAAATGCACTGATGCTGGGTTAGCTCACCCCCAGGACATGCACTGTCCTGGTGGTGAGCTAACCCAGCACTGTCCTGGTGGTGAGCTAACGTAGCGCTGTTCTGGTGGTGAGCTAACCCAGCACTGTCCTGGTGGTGAGCTAACGTAGCGCTGTCCTGGTGGTGAGCTAACGTAGCGCTGTCCTGGTGGTGAGCTAACGTAGCGCTGTCCTGGTGGTGAGCTAACGTAGCGCTGTCCTGGTGGTGAGCTAACGTAGCGCTGTCCTGGTGGTGAGCTAACGTAGCGCTGTCCTGGTGGTGAGCTAACGTAGCGCTGTCCTGGTGGTGAGCTAACGTAGCGCTGTCCTGGTGGTGAGCTAACCCAGCGCTGTCCTGCCTCCTAGGATCTACACGCCGTTCGCGGAGGACAAGAACACGGTGGGCGAGAGGGCGCTGTACGCCGTGCTCAACGCCCTGATCATGATCAGCGTCATCATCGTGATGACCGGCGTGCTGGTGCTACTCTACAAGTATCGCTGCTACTCGGTGAGGCTGGTACCGCCGGTACTGCTGGTACCGCTGGTACCGCTGGTACCGGCTGTAGTGGAGTTATCTTTGTGATGTTGACTTGTACTTTAGACATTTGCATTGGCTAATTTTCTATACTTGGTGTTAGGGTTTGTTGTCTGTTGTCATGGTGACCAGCTTGGTGTACCGTGTCGTCCGGTGACAGCCGGTTTGGTACGTTGTCATGGTGACGGCTTGGTGTGTCTGATGAGCTCTGGTCCACGCAGGTGATCCAGGGCTGGCTGTTCCTGTCCTCTCTCCTCCTGCTCTTCCTGTTCTCCTACATCTACCTCAAGTGAGTCCTCCTCCTGAGCACATGACTAGACCGTGGAGCTCTGTAACTGTAGCAGGAGAACAGACCATGACCTGCGTCTCCCTCCAGAGAGGTTCTGAAGACGTACAATGTGGCCATGGACTACATCAGCATCGCCGTCATCATCTGGAACTTCGGTGTGGTGGGCATGGTCTGCATCCACTGGAAGGGCCCCCTGCGGCTGCAGCAGGGATACCTCATCATGATCAGCGCCCTCATGGCCCTCGTCTTCATCAAGTACCTGCCTGAGTGGACGGCCTGGCTCATCCTGGCCGTCATCTCCATCTACGGTGAGCTGCTCGTCTGTTGGTGCACTCACTCACTCACTCACTCACTCACTGTGTGTGTGTGTGTGTGTGTGTGTGTGTGTGTGCGTGTGCGCGTGCGCGTGCGTGTGTGTGTGTGTGTTAGTACCCTAGCCTGTGAGAACACTTGTGTGATGACATGGAATCCATTTGGCCTGGATTACAGTTGAATGAAGATGCTTTGTAGCCTGAAGACTGTCCGGCCGGTCCTTCAAGGTGGCGTGGATCATCTGACCCCTCTTGTCTCCCACAGATCTGCTGGCTGTGTTGTCACCCAAAGGGCCCCTGAGGATCCTGGTGGAGACGGCCCAGGAGAGGAATGAGCCCATCTTCCCTGCCCTCATCTACTCCTGTAAGCCTTTGTGTGTGGAGAGGTGTTCAGTGGTCTGTAGTTCCATTCCCTCGGACCATCACAGGTGCATCATCTGTTTGTGTTCAACGGCACGCAGGACGAAGACAGCCGCTGTGCTTCTTATTTCAACCTTCAGTTGTCACGTCAATACTAGAAAAATGGAGAATAATTTTTGTGTCACTCATTTCCATTCATCAAGTGGGGCTTTTACTTTGAAGCGTAAGAGGCCTCCTGGTGGGGCTTTTACTTTGAAGCGTGAGAGGCCTCCTGGTGGGGCTTTTACTTTGAAGCGTGAGAGGCCTCCTGGTGGGGCTTTTACTTTGAAGCGTGAGAGGCCTCCTGGTGGGGCTTTTACTTTGAAGCGTGAGAGGCCTCCTGGTGGGGCTTTTACTTTGAAGCGTGAGAGGCCTCCTGGTGGGGCTTACTCTGGGTCTTGTGGGTGGAAAGCAGCCGTTGATGCAGCCTGTGCTCCTCGCTCTGCAGCCACCATGGTCTGGCTGGTCAACATGGCCGACACCGAATGGCCGCCCAAGAGCAGCTCCAGCCAGGAGCCGGAGGGGCCCCAGGGTGAGTGGGGAGAGGGGGGGGGCGGGGGGCGCTGTGTGTGGAGGGGAAATGGGTGTGTCTTGTCTCACTTCCTGTTTGTATGAGATGCTTAGTTTGGGCCAGCAGTGTTTCTGTGCTGGTACCGGCGCGGTACTCAGACGTGTGGTTTGGACCTCCAGCCCCCCCGCCCGCCAGCCCCCCGGAGGACGACAGCGGCTTCAGCCAGGACTGGGTCCACCAGCAGCAGAACCAGCTGGGCCCGCTCCAGTCCACGGAGGAGACCCGGCGCCAGATCCAGGAGATGCCGTCGGACCGGCCCCCTGTGGAGGAGGACGAGGAGGAGGAGCGTGAGTACCAGGGCGCGGGGGTCCGGGTCATCACAGGGCACGGGGGTCCGGGTCATCACAGGGCCCGGGGGTCCGGGTCATCACAGGGCGCGGGGGTCCGGGTCATCAGAGGACACGCTGCTCTGCGGGGGTCCGGGTCATCACAGGGCCCGGGGGTCCGGGTCATCACAGGGCGCGGGGGTCCGGGTCATCACAGGGCGCGGGGGTCCGGGTCATCACAGGGCCCGGGGGTCCGGGTCATCACAGGGCCCGGGGGTCCGACACAACCTGGCTTTACGCAACGCCTGTTTGATTGACTGAAGCCTAACTTCAACTTTCTCCAAACGTAAGCGTTTGGAGAAAGTTGCGCCTATTTTTCGTTTGGTTTGATTTTGTTTTCACCGTGGTGTTGCTCCTGCTCTACCCGGTAACAGCCCCACCACAACGCTGAACACTGATTGGCTCCTAATCCTAATTTCTGTCTAAACCCTGTTGGCCGGCCCCCGTCTCAGATACTTTTTCCGGCAGGGGAATTGTTTTGTGGCCCCAGGCGACCAGGAAGTGATGACCAGCTCCAGCAGCGGTCTGGAGTCATTACTGCTGGGAGGGGGTCCTGGAGTCATTACTGCTGGGAGGGGGTCCTGAGAGTCATTACTGCTGGGAGGGGGTCCTGAGAGTCATTACTGCTGGGAGGGGGTCCTGGAGTCATTACTGCTGGGAGGGGGTCCTGAGAGTCATTACTGCTGGGAGGGGGTCCTGAGAGTCATTACTGCTGGGAGGGGGTCCTGAGAGTCATTACTGCTGGGAGGGGGTCCTGGAGTCATTACTGCTGGGAGGGGGTCCTGAGAGTCATTACTGCTGGGAGGGGGTCCTGAGAGTCATTACTGCTGGGAGGGGGTCCTGGAGTCATTACTGCTGGGAGGGGGTCCTGAGAGTCATTACTGCTGGGAGGGGGTCCTGAGAGTCATTACTGCTGGGAGGGGGTCCTGAGAGTCATTACTGCTGGGAGGGGGTCCTGAGAGTCATTACTGCTGGGAGGGGGTCCTGAGAGTCATTACTGCTGGGAGGGGGTCCTGAGAGTCATTACTGCTGGGAGGGGGTCCTGAGAGTCATTACTGCTGGGAGGGGGTCCTGAGAGTCATTACTGCTGGGAGGGGGTCCTGAGAGTCATTACTGCTGGGAGGGGGTCCTGAGAGTCATTACTGCTGGGAGGGGGTCCTGGGTGTGTGTTCTAACCTGTCTGCTGCCCCCCAGGGGGTGTGAAGCTGGGCCTGGGGGACTTCATCTTCTACAGCATGCTGGTGGGCAAGGCCTCTGCTACCGCCAGCGGGGACTGGAACACCACGCTGGCCTGCTTCGTGGCCATCCTCATCGTGAGTCTGACGCCTCTATGGTCCCTGCATCAGGCTGTCTCCCTCCTGTCTCCTGTCTCCTGTCTCCCTGCTGTCTCCTGTCTCCCTCCTGTCTCCTGTCTCCCTGCTGTCTCATGTCTCCCTCCTGTCTGCTGTTGTCCTCTTCTCTGTCTCCCACCCTCTCCCCCCTCTCAACATTCCTCCCCCTGTCTCCCTAAACGGCTGCTTCCTTTGCTGTCGGTCTGCTGACAACAGTAGTGTCATCATCAGCAGACATTGCGCTCTCTGTCTAGCTGTCTGTCTCTCTCCCTGAAACCTGTCTCCCTCCCTCCCCCAGGGCCTGTGTCTCACTCTGCTCCTGCTGGCCATCTTTAAGAAGGCCCTGCCTGCTCTGCCCATCTCCATCTTCTTTGGCCTGGTCTTCTACTTCGCCACTGACAACCTGGTGCGGCCCTTCATGGACCAGCTGGCCCTGTACCAGTTCTACGTTTAGCAGGACGCCCCGGGGTCCCGGGGCTCCCGGGGGTCCTGGGAGTCCTGGGGTCCTGGGGGTCCCGGAGTCCTGGGGGTCCTGGAGTCCTGGAGTCCTGGGGGTCCTGGGGGTCCCGGAGTCCCGGGGTCCTGGAGTCCTGGAGTCCTGGGGGTCCTGGAGTCCTGGGGGTCCCGGGGTCCTGGAGTCCTGGGGGTCCCGGGGTCCTGGGGGTCCTGGAGTCCTGGAGTCCTGGGGGTCCCGGAGTCCCGGGGGTCCTGGGGGTCCTGGAGTCCTGGAGTCCTGGGGGTCCCGGAGTCCCGGGGGTCCTGGGGTCCCGGAGTCCCGGGGTCCTGGAGTCCCGGGGTCCTGGAGTCCCGGGGGTCCCGGAGTCCTGGGGGTCCTTGGGTCCTGGAGTCCTGGGGGTCCTGGGGGTCCTGGAGTCCTGGGGGTCCTGGAGTCCTGGGGGTCCTGGAGTCCTGGGGGTCCTGGAGTCCTGGAGTCCCGGGGGTCCCGGGGGTCCTGGAGTCCTGGGGGTCCTGGGGTCCTGGAGTCCTGGGGGTCCCGGGGGTCCTGGAGTCCTGGGGGTCCTGGGGCGGGCGGTGGGGTGCCGGGTTGGGGGGGTGATGGGTGAGTCTCCACCCATCAGCATCCTGTGAACTCATGAACTGAACTATGAAACAAGTTGTAACTTTCATACTGGAAGGACTTCTGCTCCCTCCATCCTCCCCCGTGTCTCCCCCGTCTCCCCCCGGTTTGTTTATTTACAAAGAATCTGCGGTCTGAACAAAATGAACAAAAGAACATTTGAAATGAACGGACTGTCAGAACCCCCCCCCCCCCCGGCGCTGACCAGATGGTCCAGTCCTTCGTCAGGTCCAGCCAATGGGGGAAGACGACATGGTCTGGTCACACACACACACACACACACACTCCCACTCCCTTGTGAAGAACAAGTGTTTTAATTGAAGTGACTGAGGAGGTGCCTTGCTGAAGGGCACTGTGTGGTGATTGAGCATTTCAACACTCCTGTTTTATCAGCCGTCGGTGCAGGACTCTGCTGACACGTTGCCATCATTGGGATGATTCAGATGTTTGAGTTAGTTGTCCTCATGCAGAGGACAGCGGGGGTCCAGAGACCCTCTCAGACGTAATGACGTCCATCACCGCCAGGGACCCTCCGGGGCTCCGGGATGACCCCGCCCTCCTGGTTGGCCCCGCCCTCCTGGTTGGCCCCGCCCTCCTGGATGACCCCACCCTCCTGGTTGGCCCCGCCCTCCTGGATGACCCCGCCCTCCTGGTTGGCCCCGCCCTCCTGGCTGGTTGCCTGCCGGCCTGGAGACACACCCCCTCCCCCTCCCCCCGGGGCGATGGAGGAATGCGTAGTAATTCTAGAATCAAAGATGATTTTTCATTTGGTGACGCCACACTTTATCAGAGATTCACTCTTTCATTGTCACTCTTTCCATTCGCTCGGCTTCATTCACTGACACTTATCCTCTCACACATTCACCCCTTGTTCTGCTATGCCGGTGGACACATGAACACACTGATATGGCCTCAGGCTGCGTCACTGTGGTACTGTGGAGCTGAGCAGCAGCAACAGGAACCGGAGATCCGTCCTCACAAGCCTTTAAAAAAGAATGACATCGCAAATGTCCTGGCTGGAGGTGATCTTGCACAGCTGATTGGATTGGCCCGCTTGTGATGTCACAAGTTTAAATGGACTTGTGCTGAGTGATGGGCGTCCCCCTGGTGGTCACCCAGGGTGTGACCAGCTCAGCAGGGAGTCTGCTCATTCCATGGTCTGGTTGGGCGACAGTATGCCGGTTGGTGTCGGTTCAGGAGTCGATGACTTCCTGTTTCTCAGACTACTTCCTGGTTGGTGTTGTGCTTGAGGAGGAGGAGGCCTGCGTGCGCAGGACTCTGTAACCCTGCTGAGACTCTTACTTTGATTGTTGATTGGCTGTAATGCGTGATTGATTGTTTTGCTGTCGTGCATATGTACATTATGCAACATTTCTTTAATGGTTCTGACTTTTTTTTTTTTTTTAATAAATACTGAAACACCAAAACTGTCAGATTTTCGTCTGTCCTCATTTGCTGTAGTCATCGCTTCTGCAAAAATTTTTTTTCTCCAGACTAAAGTACAACTGTGTGAGTTAATTTATCATTTCAGCTGTTCTCATGCCTAGACTAAAGTACAACTGTGTGAGTTAATTTATCATTTCAGCTGTTCTTATGCCCAGTGAAGCCTGCTAAGGAACGCTAACCTGCAGTTCTCAGGACTTTGAGAAGAAGTACTTTGCTAACGTTTATCTGAAGCATGTCCTGGTTGTAAGGACCCAGCAGTAACTCAGTACCTACTGAGGAGAGAGACGTTGACACCCCGCTTGTGTTCACAACCCAGAGGGAACCTCCATGTGTCAGGTGGCCCGTAATGTGGGAACTCCGTCAACATTCCATGGAATTCCGGGTCAGGGAATTTTCCTGGAGAAGCGGTCCCCGGAGCCAGCCCCCCGTGGCCTGATTGGCCCGCCGCCCGGAACACAGCCAGGCGTCGCCATGGGGACGGGGTTGTCCTGGCTCGAGCCCAGCCGTCTCCCCCGGCTTCCTGCTGTTGTGTTGGCGCTGCAGGGGCCAGCGGACCCCCGGGGGGGCCGGCTCCCTAAGGGCCTCGTTACACAGCACTGTGGATGGAGAGCCAGCACCTCAGGGAAAACATTCTGCCTTTTATTGTGCCTTCATGGAGTAGATGTTGCTGATGGACAAAGTGGGCTGAAGAAGATGGCTGCCGGTCAGAATAGAAGCCACACGGTTCTGAGGGGACATCACACTCACTGAGCCGCCGGGCAGCAGGAAGTCCATGTTTCCATCCCCCCCCCCCCACCTGTTTATCTGCCCCTCGGGGCCCATGAATCACTTGGTGCGAGGTGTGTAAGCCTCTTCACCTTGGAAGAGACCAGAACACGCATCTCAAGATTATGTCATCTTGTAAATCACTTCCATCCTCTTTGCCCAGTGAGGAATCAGCAGGGGTGTTGGAGGCTGGGTCTAACGTCCCATGTGTGTTGTCCAGACTTCCCCGAATAGCCTGTCCCTGAGGGGATTAGAGTCTTCAAGGGTGAGGATTACACTTAAATAATCAGTGCACAGCACCACCAGCCAGGCGCGGTCAGAAGTGAAGGCATTCAGCTGGACTCTTTGGCCCGTTTGAAGACTCTCCTCAGCTCCACGAGAACCCCCCGAACGACAAGATGTCCAAAGACAAGCTGGAGGCTCTGGTGAAGAGCATGGAGGAGACGCTGTGTGAGATGGAGCAGCTGAAGTCTCACTGTGGGAAGCAGAGCGGGGAGCTCAGCCAGCTGGTGGTGGACCTGCGCCGGGAGAACCAGGAGCTGGTGGAGCGCTACGACCAGCTGGCCCTGGACATGAAGGAGGCCAAGGAGATCATCGAGCAGCTGCAGGACACCAGGTACACCTTCGAGGCCAAGGAGAGACAGGCCCAGAAGCTCCGCCGGCAGCTGTGACTCCAGAAGAACCCGCAGGAGGACCTGGAGGAGGACCTGGAGGAGGACCTGGATGGAACGAGCGGGGGAACAGAGGGGTTGTGGTCGTACTGGTGGTGGTCTCCTGGGGTTCCTGGATGAAGAACCGTTTTGGCTGATTTTGAGGGAACTGTGGTGGGGTTTCTTCTATGGGTGTGGCTGGCTAGCCGTGATGACTGAGTGTGACTGAAGCGTATAGAAGTTATGTCTTTCCCCAGACTGAACACATGTGTACATTTAGACCAGGATGGGGCTGGACCAATGTAAGGCTGAGGTCATTTGAATGTCAACCAAAATGTTGTGGGTTCTCTTGTTAAAGCTCTGGAGAGCCGTAATGACCAGGAATCAAAGTTGGGTTTCCAAGAAAAAATGGTGGATGTGGACAACGTGGAATTTGTTTGAAAAAGGGGTCTTTTTATTTTGTACTCCCAAAGTGGGAGTGGGCGTCACGTTGAAGTCATTCCATTTGTATAATTACAGAAACATGTTGCAGCTCTGCCTCATAAAGATCTGTTTTAATCAGCAGGATCACGGCTGTTACCATGTGGGGGGGGGGGTAATTCTATGATATTTATACATGAAAATGTACTACTCTATTTGTTCACCTCCAGCCACTGGCCAAATGAAAACCCTGCCAGATGAGCATCACAGAACGACGTGAGGCGGATTAGAACATCAGGAGAACTCATTCTGAGCTTCTGTAGCAAACAGTAATGGCAACAACAACATGCTAAATCTGACTCCCTAGAAGTGTGTGTGTGTGTGTGTGTGTGTGCGTGTGTGCGTGCGTGCGTGCGTGCGTGCGTGCGTGCGTGTCTAACACGGGTGCAACCATGTGTACAATACTGGGGTCCCCACCCCACCCTAAAGAATGTGTGGTTCCGCCCCAGTGTTTGGTCCCACTGGGCCCAGCTGGGTGGTCACCCACCCTGGTCTTCATGGAGCTGACGGTGTCTTGAGCCAGGGTCCTTTTATTTCTTTAGACTAACTGAAGGTGTGTCCGCAGGCAGCAGCAAGTAGTAAAACTATCCCGATTTATTTTCTCCAACCCAATGAAGGTTCATGTACTGAAGCTGCCAGGGAGCTCCAAGGTGGCCAGGTCTTCAGAGCCTGCTCTCCTGACTGCTGCTCCAGCATGCAAGCAGAGAAATAAACAACAGTGTCCACATTACCAAGGTGGTTCTCCCTCATCTCAGGATGCTGAGGACCAGATCTTCTTCACTGTGGGAACATGAGAACTTCCCAACGCTGAAGGTCACCCTCATGCTGTGAATCCGCATCATCTGGGCCCTTCAGGAGCCACAGTGTTCTAGGTGACTAATCCTATCGTCCACATGTTAAGGTGCTTAATCTCAGTGACGCGCTGGCAGGAGCATGACGTCACACTCATGTTCAGCTCAATGCTGCACAGCATTTTCAACATCAGTGTTGTTTTGCAATTTGGTTTTCTGAGTTGTTTATTAGACTTATTTTTTTGGGCAATTTAATATTTTATGTGTTGCGCTGGGACTCTTCGTAGTTGTCTTACTGTCAGAAGAACCCACTTCCTAATACAGAACAAGCTTAATGACGTCATTGTGATCAGACTTGAGTCCTCCACTAAGTGGAGTCGTTAGGGCTGAGCTGGTCTCTGTGTGAAAATATTTCTGGCTCCCGTTCTTCAACACTGATTACATGTATGAAACCAAGCAGTCTTAAACTGTCAACCCTGGACGCTTTGTTAGAGAATAAGGTCACACCCAGTACATGTTTCTCCACATGTTAGTGGGGACATGTTGGCCTCTCCGGGTCTGCAGTCTGCGGTAAGCAGGGGGGCGAACCCCGGGCCCTTATGGAGGATAAACATATCTTATATGGGAAGGTGGTTCTCCCCCAAAAGCCCGAAATAAGTCGTGTTCGCGTGATGTTTACCCTGTCTGCATGTAATAAATAATGTGCTGCTGTGGGAGGCGGGGGATGCTTGAGCCTACACATAGAAAGGACTAGGCGGTCACTTGATTGCGTAAAGCGTGGTTAGCCTGAGCATCACATAGGCCTCCCGTCACTGTCACCCCCCCTCGTGTCATATGCGCATACAATTAGCTGTACTTTCCATTTTTATCGTCAATATCATACCGTTAGGTAACACCGTGATTTAAGCCGTGATAACTGGGTAAGTAGCTTCGGGGTATTTGCGGACGCCCCAACACCCGCATTCTCGGAGTGCCGCGAGATAATGATGACGTTGGTTTGCGCAAAGTGGGCATAAAGTTCCCTAAGAGCCACCTATAGGACGCCTGGGTGACCCGACAACAAACGAACGCGCTGATTTACCGTTATTTTTACTTCTTCTGAAATTACAGTGCGTGAATAGGCTGCGGGGAATTCTTTGGAGTTACGGGCACTATAATTGCCCGTTACGCGCAGTGATTATAAAAAGCTTGAGTGCGCCACTGCAAGCAGCAGGAGCAGAGATTGATCCGCAGTTGTTCCTCCTCCTCCGAGTTTCTTGTTGAGTCCGAGAGGAGACGTCGGGGTCCAGCCGGTCCATCCTCAACACTTCCACGCACTTCGACCCCCCGGGTTGTTCTGAGACACTCCAGGTGTCCGGAAGGACGAGCAGCACCGATACCCTCTCCACAGTAAGTTCCCCGCTGCGCCAGCCTCGGGTCGGGCTTGTTTTCACGCCTTTGTAACGCGCGTTAGACCGCAGATTAACTGGAAACAGTTCCCTTCCCATTCCTCATCCGGCGTTTATTTTTGGGCACAGCCCATCAGTTACTTTATGAGAAGATAATTAACATGAATTAATTGGTGTTTTGAACGGTTGTGTGTCATTCCAACCCAGTCGGCCGGACGCAGTGATTGCCCACGTTATGCTGAGGGAAGTTGGATGTTTGAGTTGTAGCAAGGCTTCTGAATGAGATGAATACGAGTAACAAGTCATCAGTTCAGTTTCTTTATCAACATGAGATCAACGAGCAAGCTCACACTCGGAATATCGTTCATTTTTATTGAAATAGTTATTGAAAGAGTATTGATTACATGAGTTTGAGAAATGACTTCTTCACCGTAAACCATGAATCAATCTCACACTGGGAGCTTCATACGGGCTCTTCACCAGCAACGCGCTGCATCAATTCTTGACAGAATGCTCAGAATGCTCTAGAATCATCTTATTGCTCTCACTTATTCGCTATGACGTCACCTCTTCACGTTCTCTCAGCCCCCAGAATAAATAAAGCTTCTGATCAGATGACTTCAGGTTCACCTAGCAGTCCGTTAGAGACAGAACCACCAACAGGTCCTCCTGCTCCGTGGTCACCTGACAGGAAATGTGGTCCTGAGAAAACAAACCGAATGAGTCCGCTGGTTGACCTCACAGCCCAGTAGACATGCTGGACCCACAGCAGAGGAGCCCTGACTCAAGGTCTGAGAGGACATACTTCTAGTCCCTCACACTGAGGTTTGAAGTATGGTCTGCTAGAACCTGAGACTCACCCAGCTGCCTAAGAACCCCGTAGGAAGTGTACCAGCGGCTCTGATGGCTAACTCCCCTGTCTTGTTCCTCACAGCGGACAGCGACATGCTGGTGTCCCTGGTGTCCCTGGTCATCCTCCCTCTGGTCCTGGTCCCCGTGCTGACGGTAAACCACCTGTTTGATCCCCAGGGTCCACAGTCTGACCTGTAGTCAGCCCTCACAGGCTGTTCACCGCTGCCTGCTCCATGATGTCTGACCTGTAGTCAGCCCTCACAGGCTGTTCACCGCTGCCTGCTCCATGATGTCTGACCTGTAGTCAGCCCTCACAGGCTGTTCACCGCTGCCTGCTCCATGATGTCTGACCTGTAGTCAGCCCTCACAGGCTGTTCACCGCTGCCTGCTCCATGATGTCTGACCTGTAGTCAGCCCTCACAGGCTGTTCACCGCCGCCTGCTCCATGATGTCTGACCTGTAGTCAGCCCTCACAGGCTGTTCACCGCTGCCTGCTCCATGATGTCTGACCTGTAGTCAGATTCACGGCGTTCAGGTCCCGTCTCTGACTGAACTGGACTGGTCCTCTCACTGCAGGTGCCCGCCGGGGACCACTGGGAGCCATGGGGGGCGTACGGGGAATGCAGTCGTACCTGTGGAAGTGGCGTCACCATGAGAACCAGACGCTGCATCACCCAGAGGTACCGTGCTGCTGATGGAGCTGAGTGGGGAGATAACGTAACTGTGAACATAGAGTCAGTCTGATGGAGGGGTACTGCAGCGCACACACACACACACACACACACACACACACACACACACACACACACACACACACACACACACACACACACACACACACACAAACACTCACACACACACACACACACGCACTGTCCATCCCCTACTCCGTCTCTTTGTGCAAACTGTTGGATATGAATGATTGATGATTCAGATTCAGGGATTATAGCCCAGCTGAGTCTCTTCCCAAAGGTGGAACATTTTGTGCATTTTGAGAGAGAGAGAGAGAGAGAGAGAGAGAGAGAGAGAGAGAGAGAGAGCGAGAGAGAGAGAGAGAGAGAGAGAGAGAGAGAGAGAGAGAGAGAGAGAGAGAGAGAGAGAGAGAGAGAGAGAACAGGGAGTGGTCTTGACTCAGTGAGGGCTTTGTCAGATGTTTGCCTCCAGGTGTGTGAAGGGACTGGGGCTGATCCTGCCTTTGTGTCTGAGCTTGGTTTGGGCAGGTGCCTCTGTGGAGGCTTCATTCGACCTCACACGCTGTTATTCTTCAGTAGAACAAGAAGGTTTGAGGTGTACTTTGGAACTATTATGGGCTTGTTCATCATCCCGGTCCAGATGGCTTCATCATAGATGGTTCTATAGATGTTCTGACGTGTGTTCCCCTGGCGGTGTGTGGTTGACATGCCTGTCACCCAGAGCAGGAGGCCCGTCCAGACCCGTGTTCTGGGGGGTCCTCTGAGACATCTTCTAGAAGAAGGACCATGCACTGCACGTTAACCAGAGATACTCTTAATGCTGTGGTCCAGATTGGACTTTATCGGTCCCAGACCGGAGATTCTGGTGCCACAGCACTAAGTACTGAACCTTGTAGAAGATAAAGGAATAACATTTAACGGCAACATATTCACAAAATATCACAATGCACCCAATCAGGTCATTATATACAGTATATAGTTATATATATACACTGTATATGTATATGTATGTATGTATATGTACTGTATAAAAGAGTCATTCTTCTTATATAATATATATAATAATAATAATAATAATAATAATACATTTGATTTAGAAGGTGCCTTTCTGGACACTCAAGGTCACCGTACACATGGTAGATAAAAGCATGTTAAAAAAAAACAATCAATAAAAACACAGAATAAGGAACATTACAACAAAAGGGCTGGGACAGGGAATTGCATTAAACAGAATAGGCAGTTTTAAACAGATGAGTTTTGAGTTGAGATTTGAAGTGGGGGAGTGAGTCAATTTTTCTGAGTCGGGGTGGTAGAGAGTTCCAGAGTCGGAGGGCAGAGCGGCTGAATGCTCTGCTTCCCATGGTGGTGAGGCGGGCGGAGGGGATAGATAGGTGTAAGGCAGAAGAGGATCTGCCTTGCTCCAGGGCCTTGTCACACTCTCTATATATAGAGAGAGATATGCAAACATATAAACATATCATGAATGTAAACATTGTGTGGTTCTGTGTGGTTCTGTGTGGTTCTGTGTGGTTCTGTGTGGTTCTGTGTGGTTCTGTGTCAACACCGTGCTGCTGTCGGAGAGGCAGCTGTGTGCGGTGTGAATACCTGAGAAATGAGAACAGCAGAGAACCCTCAACCTGTGTCCTGGTGTGGGGAGCCCGAGGGAAGGGCAGGTTGGAGTTGTAGTGTGACAAGGCCCTGGAGCAAGGCATTAGGACAACGCTGGCTCCAGCACGCCTGGCTCCCTCAGTGTCTTCCTACGGGCTAAAGGTCACCATGAAGTGGTTTCATTTCAAAGGGAGTCATTCCCCAGAGACACTCAGAGATACACTCTACTGAGCTGATCAGTGTATCTCTGATCAGCTCAGTAGAGACGGTCTCTCTGCTGAAGTCTCTCTGCTGAGTATCTCTTCTTGCTTCCTCAAAGCTTTAAAAGTTGACTTCTGGTCAATTCAAACTTTGAGGTCTGACTCTGAGAACTTCTCGATGGTTCTCGTTGGTTCTCGTCGGTTCTTGTCGGTTCTCCGACGTCGGGCCCACAGACGTGGACACGCCCTCGGGAGTACGAGCCGTGAGTCACTCAGCACCGGTCTGGTGGGCCGTCTCCGTGGAGACGGCTTTGACGGTCCTGGCGTGACTCAAAGCATGATGGGTAATTGGGGGGCGAACCTTGTTTTGTCTTGTCGGGCCGATTTCTCAGAACTCCCAGAAGGCATTTCTGCTGTTGTCTTAGTCACACTAGGGACGGTGTTTGGGCGGACACCAGTCTGGATGCCAGATCATTACACTGGATTAAGGTGCTCCATATTAAGTATGTTGTTACATCTTGAATCAAAACCATTTGGTTTTCGCTCACACAGCCGGTATGTCCTCTCGTTAAAGGAGCCCTACATATCTTGTGCACTCCTCCGCGTGTGATGTCACAAACGGCTACATTTTATGAGTGGAGACATTTCTTATCAACAAAGTCGTTGTGTCAGGGAGCTGCTCAGACTCTGGTCTCCCTGTTTCCGGTGCGACCCTCCATGGTGCTGTAACGGGACACGCCTGACCTTTAGAACAGCCTTTATGTTCCACCAGGTTACAGCGTGTGCTCGTGTTCCAGACGCTGGTTACGAGCTGCCAGGGATCAGGAAGTTGGGTGAATGGTTGTTTTGACATGTCCTTCTGTTGACACGCCTGGAGGAATCCCTCCGCCTGCCCGTCTGTCTGCCTACCTGTCTTGGATTCATGCCTCTGGGGCAATACAAATGCAGTTCATACTGTATGTGCATTCTTGTGTGTGTGTGTGTGTGTGTGTGTGTGTGTGTGTGTGTGCATGTGTGCGTGTGCGTGTGCCTGTGTGTGCTGAAGCTGTCGTGAGTAGTACTGATGTGAATGACGTGTGCTCCTCTAACCTGAGGTCAGAGACCAGAACCCACATTGTTCCACGTCCGTACACAAACCCCTCCATAACGTCCTGTTGTCTTACTTGTATTCCTGTTCAGTTCCTGAGGTCTTCTGATGGGTTCTGAAACACCATGAAGTCTTTTAGAGAGTTGTTTTTGAAGAGTTTCTCTGTATTTATCCTCAGATGTTGGACTGCTCAGGTTCTCATGTTTGCATGGTGTTAGACCCAGAACCTCTTCCTCATCTGTTTGTCTTCTGTTGGTTCAGGACGGACGGTGGCCATAACTGCGTGGGTCCAGAAAAGTCATACAGCACCTGCAACATCCAGGTGAACCCTTCATACTCCCCTGTCCACCTGTATATCTATCCTTCAGCATTCAGCATTTACAAAAGGGATGTGTTCTAACCTCTGACTTCTCCGCTGCTCTCCTATTGGCTGACGCAGGACTGTCCGGAAGGTTCCAAGGACTTCCGTGAGGAGCAATGTTCTCAGTTTGACGGAATCGAATTCCAGGGGAAGCTTTTCAAGTGGCTCCCATATTACGGAGGTTCGTCCTTTTGTCCTCCGGCTCATCGACGACCACAGACCACCAGCTGAACTTTGGCCCAAACGGTCCCTAGAAGCACGTGGACTGTGATCAAGTGAAAGCAGTCGCTGGTCCCCTGAGATCTCAGGGTCAGCAGGACACAGCGGGCGCGGACATGGAGCCCTGATTTCCTGTCTGGGTTCAGTAACTCACCCCTTGTCTCCCCCACGTCTCCCCGCAGCCCAGAACCCGTGCGAGCTGAACTGCATGCCCCGTGGGGAGAACTTCTTCTACCGCCACCGCAGCTCTGTGGCTGACGGCACGCCCTGCCACCCCGGGCGCCGCGACGTCTGCGTGGGCGGAGTCTGTAAGGTAACTGGTTAGGACTGGTCACCACTGGTTAGGACTGGTTGGGACTGGTTGGGACTGGTTCCGACTGGTTATGACTGGTCACAGCTGATTACGATTGGTCAACACTGGTTATGACTGGTCACCAATGGTAAGGACTGGGTATGACTAGTCACAAATGGTGACTGGTTACCGCTGGTTATGACTGGTAATGACTGGTAATGTCTGTTGTGTGTGCAGCGTCTGGGCTGTGACAACCTCCTGGAGTCCACCCAGCAGGAGGATGCGTGTCTGCAGTGTGGAGGGAATGGCCAGTCCTGCCGCCGCGTCCACAACACCTTCTCGGTCCGCAGCCTGCCCACCGGTATGGCTAGCCCTAGCATTAGCCTTAGCGTTAGCATAATGACGCCGGACAGGATGCAGTAGCCTGAGCCCCCAGTGCTGTTTTTGGAGCAGAAAGAAGAAGAGAGTCTCTTATTGGTTTAATTGTTTTTACCATTTGTGCTAACATGCTAACCCATTGTCTGTGTGCTAAAGCTTGAGAAGCTAGGTGAGGATGATATGACATCTTTATGAAGTAGATGTCTTTTCCCCTGCAGGTTACAACCAGATGTTCATCATCCCTGTGGGAGCGACCAGCATACGCATCACAGAAACGACGCCCACACGCAACTACCTCGGTAAGGAGCCACGCAGACTCCAGCAGGCTGCATCACCGCTTGGCCTGGCCAGCACTTCGTCTCTGTTCAGGAGGGCTTTGGAAATGCAATGTGTTCTCGTCATGCTAACATGATGTTATTGTATACATCATTCGCTGGCTTCCTAACGTCCATGCCTGCTCTGTTCCGCGCAGCCATCAAGAACCTGCAGGGTGAGTACTACCTGAACGGCCACTGGGTCATCGAGTTCTCGCGCTCCACGCCTGTGGCCGGGACCGTCCTGTACTACCAGCGCGGCGCCGAGGGCGCCCACACGCCCGAGACCATCATCGGCCGCGGACCCACCACGGAACCCCTCGTCTTCGAGGTGAGAACCGCCATGCCTGGATGCACAGCATCAGAACCCCACAGGACCAGAACCCCACAGCATAAGAACCCTACAGGACCAGAACCCCACAGCATCAGAACCCCACAGGACCAGAACCCCACAGCATAAGAACCCTACAGGACCAGAACCCCACAGCATCAGAACCCCACAGCATAAGAACCCCACAGCATCAGAACCCCACAGGACCAGAAACCCACAATATCAGAACCCACAGGATCAGTTGAACAGGTCACTCAGTGTTCGTCCCACGAAAGCTTGTGTTGATGGATGATGTTGTGCAGCTCATCAGCCAGGAGCCAAACCAGGGGGTGGACTTTGAGTACTACCTGCCCAACGGACGGTCCCGGGAGGGGTACTTCTGGAGCTACGGCTCCTGGACCCCCTGCAGCAGAGAGTGTGGATCAGGTGAGGGTGATAGTGGTGCAACCGAGCCCTTGTCTCACCGTCAGCTGGTCTCCCTCGGGTTGAGCTCTCTCCGGGGCCAAGCGCTGCGGGTTTCAACCTGGTCTCTTTTTGATTGTTCCAGGCTTCCAGTCCCGCCCGGTGTTCTGCGCCATTGATAACGAGGTGTTCCCAGACTACCTGTGCGCCTCCCTGCCTCGGCCCTCGAGCAACCGCACCTGCAACGCCCAGCCCTGCCCCCAGACCCACAGGTGAGACAGGACCACGACAACCCAACCACACTGACCATCACCGGGCTAACCAGATGAAGCCTTGACGTCCCAGCTGCAGTGTTGTTTAATGGTTGGTTTCAGAAAGAATCAGGCCTTTGGTTTGTTAGACTGAAGAGGAGTGTTGGTGTGTTTCATAAGGATGGCCTACCTTTATGCCCCACTGGGGTGGAGGGACACGGAGAGACCCAGAACCCTTATCTACAGGTAACCCCTCCAGGCCCGGCCTAGCTGGGCCTGCTCTGGGGCTCAAACACGAGAAGACTGGAAAATCACCAAAACGATCTATTCTAATTTGGATTTTGTTTCCTCTGAAGTGTTTGAGTTTGCATTAGCTTTGTGTTTAGTGTTGGCACCTGTGTTTTTTGAGTGTCTGTAGCTATTTGCGCTAGCGTCTGTGTTCAGTATTAGCCCCTGTGCTTAGCATTAGCCTCTGTGTTCAGTATTAGCCCCTGTGTTTAGCACTAGCTTCAGTGTTTAGCGCTGGCCTGTTCTCCCATGGCATCAGTTTAGCTTGGGGCTCCGCTAGCTACGATCCAACACCGCGGTCAGATCAAAGAGCTTTACTGCATGGGACCTTTGACCTCTTGAGCTGGGCTGCCTTCCTGATTGCTGTACAGAACAGATTAGAGAGTCCGGCTCCCTGTCCTTGCCAATTAGCGTAGCTGGTGTTGAGCTCATCCTGGGTCAAAGGGCACAGGGTTTAAGGTCCTGGGGTGGGGGGTGGGGTTCTCTGTGGTTCTCTGTGGTTCTCTGTGGTACTCAGTGGTTCTCTACTCTGGTTCCTGTCACTCGGAACCCTTCCATCATTACTTTGAGTCCATAAGAGGCAGGACATTGTAGTGTGTTTGACTCCCAGCTGGAAGCTTCTGGGTTCGAGCCCCAGTGTCTGTGGTTGTGACCAGTCTTAGTGTGTTGTAACTGACCGCCATGCCTTGATGTTCTAACATTCTCCCGTCCCAAATTTTCTAACCCTTCCATAACCCGTCCATATTTCACTCGTTAATTCCACTGCTCTTTTCCCTTCCTTCCCCTTTGCGTCCAATTTCCTGTCCACGTCCACTTCCTGTTCCCGCCCTCCCAGCTGGAAGACAGGTGAGTGGAACACGTGTTCAGTCACCTGCGGGGGGGGCTCCCAGCTGCGCAGTGTCCATTGTGTTTCCCAGGATGCATCTGGGTCCCGCGTGGTGGAGGACGCCGTCTGCGCGGCCTACTCCGAGGCCCCGCCCACTCTGCAGACCTGCAACATGCAAAGGTGTGCTGAGTACAGGGTGACCAGCTGGAGCCAGGTAGGTCACCTGACATACCCTGATGGTGGGGATGATGAGAGAATGAGCATGAAGCTGCTGAAGACTCTAGATGATGACTCTGATAACTCTGTTGACTGAGGACTGGTACCTCTGACTCCCCCCCGCGGTGCTCCAGTGCTCCGTCTCCTGTGGAGCCGGGCAGCAGACCCGGGCTGTGACCTGCGTGGGCTCGGGGGGAATGAGGCTGGACGACACTTCCTGTAGCACGTTGCTCCGCCCACTCACCACCCAGGCCTGCCAGATGACGCCCTGCCAGCGCCTGATTGGCTGGCACGTTGGAGACTGGGGGCTGGTGGGTTTACCATGCACATAGAGACCCTACTACCTGGGGGAGACCCAGGCACACACTTACTTTTTATAATTAGTAGGAGTATTATTAGCAGTATTAGTAGTATTATGACAATACTTATTTACTCCTCTTCACTTCTCATGGGGCGCAAGACATCATGAAGCTGGTCCTGGTCTGACGGTGCTATAGTGTCAACAGGACATCATGAGTCCGTCGCCCTCTGAGATGCTCTCTCCTCTGTGTGGCCTTTCTCTTCCTCACATCAAACACATCCCATAATATCCACGGTCCAAGCCGTGACGCTTCTCACTTGATCTGAACAATGTTCTCCCTGTGTGGTCTGGACCCCACCTGCCTGGCCTCTCCCGGGTCCTCACAGTGCTCTCGGAGCTGTGGAGGGGGGCTGAGGGATCGGCAGGTGATCTGCGCTGACTCCGAGAGGAACCTGTACCCTGTGGAGCACTGCTCCTCCCACCCAGGACCCCCCACCGCCCAGAGCTGCAACAGCCAGGCCTGTCACCGGGCGCAGCGTGAGTCCAGCCGGCCGGGTTCCGCCCTGGAGAACCTCTGTCAGACTGAAAGGGATACTAGACTGTGACCCATGGCTGCTTGGGGGTTTTGTCATCTGAGTGAAGCTCAGTGGGAGACTACTTACTGTGGGCCGGTCCATCTGTGACTTAACGTGAAAAGTATGGAAGGAGAGATTTAAGCAAACATGGTTTTTATCTCTTCATTCTGTACAATGAACTTCTCATGATGAGTCAGTGACAGTGAAACCCATAGCAGGGGTGATGTTTGAAACAAAAGTGGTGAAGCTTTAAGTTGATGTGCAAATCTGAGTGAGTGACCTGGAGTTGTGTGGTCCTGTGTCCACAGTGGTCCCCAGTGTCCAGGACCCCAGAGGACATGACAACACTCAGACCGCATTCACTCCCTATGTTCCAGAGGACCCCACCACAGGTTCGATTCCTTCTTGACTTTCCCCCTAGATCTGAACTCAGGCCCTAACCACATCGTGACCCCCCCATGAGTGATCTGATACCTGGCCGAACAGAACCCCCAGGTTCTAGGACCCTGCCTGGACCCCCGGGGATCCCATGATTGTAGAACGGCAGAACAGCGTTAGCATCTCCCCAGTGCACTAGTTTGGAGAACTGTCCCAGTGGTGAGTCATATCCCTCACCTCCCACCCTCCCATCCCCCAGCAGGCCGGTTCACCCCCTCCTCCCCACAATGCTCTGGTGATGTAGAACCTCATGACATCACGGCTCTGTGGCAGCCCATTGAAATATCTGCTGTGCACTCGAGTGTGATGATCTGGGCTGAGCTGCACAGGCCTCACCCTGCCTCACCCCGCCTCACCCCGCCTCACCCCGCCTCACCCCCGCCTCACCCCCGCCTCACCCTCTACAGTACAGCGCTGTCCCAACAGCCGGGGGTTCTCGCGTTTGTTCAGACGTTGATCTGTTGTTGTCATTTCTGCACAACTCAGAGCTGAGGTGTGGACCCCAGCTGAGCTTAGACCCCATGACCCCGTGACCCCGTGACCCTGTGACCCCAACCCCCGGCCCCATCACAAAACCTCTCCTCACCCTCTCTCTCTCCACAGGCCGCGGCTGGGCGACCGACGGCAGCACGGTGCACGACCCCCACAGCTCCGCCCCCGCCATCCACTGCAGCCAATCACAGTACGGCTGCTGCCCTGATGGACGCATTGCGGCCGGAGGACTGCGTGGTCTGGGCTGCCCGCGGGCGCTGGGGCCCCCCACCGCCCAGCCCCCCACCACCCAGCATCCCTCCCCCCAGCATCCCTCCGTCCAGCCTGCGTGTGCCGGCAGCAGGTAGCTAACCGCTAACGTAGCCCACTGGCTTCTAAAAGCCCAGAACCCAGCAGTCATCCCACTGTGGCTGCTCTGGGTGCTGGAGGCCTTAATGACAGGCCTGGGGTCTGGCTGGGCGTCTGCGGGGACAGGAGAAGGCTTTTAGCCCTGTATAGCCAGAGATGTTTATGTTTCCTGACACATGGGGACTATCTTTATCTACCATGTGGTGAGGCTGAACAATATGTCCTGCAGCCTGTTGCTCGGGTACAAACTGTCCTCTCTCTCTCTCTCTCTCTCTCTCTCTCTCTCTCTCTCTCTCTCTCTCTCTGTGTTAGCTATGGATGCTGTCAGGACGGAGTGACCCCAGCCCAAGGCCACAACAAGGAGGGCTGTGAAGAATATGTGGCCCCTGAACTGACCGTAAGTCACGCTGTCAACGAACCCTGGGAGGGGTTACTAAGGGAGGGGTTACTAAGGAGGGGTTACTAAGGGGGTGTTACTAAGGGAGGGTTACTAAGGGAGGGTTACTAAGGGGGGTTACTAAGGGAGGGTTACTAAGGGAGGGGTTACTAAGGGAGGGGTTACTAAGGGGGTGTTACTAAGGGAGGGTTACTAAGGGAGGGGTTACTAAGGGAGGGTTACTAAGGGAGGGGTTACTAAGGGGGTGTTACTAAGGGAGGGTTACTAAGGGAGGGGTTACTAAGGGAGGGTTACTAAGGGAGGGGTTACTAAGGGAGGGGTTACTAAGGGAGGGTTACTAAGGGGGTGTTACTAAGGGAGGGTTACTAAGGGAGGGGTTACTAAGGGAGGGGTTACTAAGGGAGGGGTTACTAAGGGGGTGTTACTAAGGGAGGGTTACTAAGGGAGGGGTTACTAAGGGAGGGTTACTAAGGGAGGGGTTACTAAGGGAGGGGTTACTAAGGGGGTGTTACTAAGGGAGGGTTACTAAGGGAGGGGTTACTAAGGGAGGGTTACTAAGGGAGGGTTACTAAGGGGGTGTTACTAAGGGAGGGGTTACTAAGGGAGGGTTACTAAGGGAGGGGTTACTAAGGGAGGGTTACTAAGGGGGGGTTACTATGGGAGGGTTACTAAGGGGGGGTTACTATGGGAGGGGTTACTAAGGGAAGGGTTACTAAGGGGGGGTTACTAAGGGAGGGGTTACTAAGGGAGGGGTTACTAAGGGGGGGGTTACTAAGGGGGGGTTACTAAGGGGGGGGTTACTGAGGGAGGGGTTAGTAAGGGGGGGTTACTAAGGGAGGGGTTACTAAGGGGGGGGGTTATTAAGGGAGGGTTACTAAGGGAGGGGTTACTAAGGGAGGGGTTAGTAAGGGGGGGCTACTAAGGGAGGTGTTACTAAGGGAGGGTAACTAAGGGAGGGTTACTAAGGGGGGGTTGGTTCTGCTCCGTCAGCCTCAAGGCGCTGGTCGTTCTCCCGCTTTTGGACTGCATTTCACCCCGTGTTCTCTCTGTGTTCTCCTCGGTTCCCCCGTTCCCGGGGTCCTCAGGCGGCCGTCCCCAGCACCAATGCGGTGCAGTGCCGTACCACGGTCTACGGCTGCTGCTACGACCGGACCACCCCCGCTGGGGGGCCGGCCGGGGAGGGCTGCCCTCCCAGCCACCGTAAGGACACACCCCTACAGACACACCCCTACAGACACACCCCTACAGACACACCCCTACAGACACACCCCTACAGGACACACCCCCACAGGACACACCCCCACAGGACGCACCCCTATGAACACACCCCTACAGGACACACCCCCACAGGACACACCCCTACAGGACACACCCCTAAAGACACACCCCTATGGACACATCCCACAGGACACACCCCTATGAACACATCCCACAGGACACACCCCTACAGACACACCCCTACAAACACACCCCTACGGACACACCCCTACAGACACACCCCTACAGGACACACCCCTACAGGACACCCCCCCACAGGACACACCCCTACAGACACACCCCTACAGGACACACCCCCACAGGACACACCCCTAAAGACACACCCCTATGGACACATCCCACAGGACGCACCCCTATGAACACATCCCACAGGACACACCCCTACAGACACACCCCTACAAACACACCCCTACAGGACACACCCCTACAGACACACCCCTACAGACACACCCCTACAGGACACACCCCCACAGGACACACCCCTACAGGACACACCCCTACGGACACACCCCTACAAACACACCCCTACAGGACACACCCCTACGGACACACCCCTACGGACACACCCCTACAGGACACACCCCTACAGACACACCCCTACAAACACACCCCTACAGGACACACCCCTACGGACACACCCCTACAGGACACACCCCTACAGGACACACCCCTACAGACACACCCCTACGGACACACCCCTATGGACACACCCCTACAGACACACCCCTACAAGACACACCCCATATGGACACACCCCTACAGAACACACCCCTATGGACACACCCCTACAGACACACCCCTACAGGACACACCCCTACAGACACACCCCTACAGGACACACCCCTACAGGACAAACCCCTACAGGGACACATCCCACAGGACACACCCCTCCAGACACACCCCTACTGACACACACCTACAGACACACCCCTACAGACACACCCCTACGGACACACCCCTACAGGACACACCCCTACAGACACACCCCTACAGACACACCCCTACAGACACACCCCTACAGGACACACCCCTACAGACACACCCCTACAGGACACACCCCTACAGGACACACCCCTACAAACACACCCCTACAGGACACACCCCTACAGACACACCCTACAGACACACCCCTACAGGACACACCCCTACAGACACACCCCTACAGACACACCCCTACAGACACACCCCTACAGGACACACCCCTACAGACACACCCCTACAGGACACACCCCTACAGGACACACCCCTACAAACACACCCCTATGGACACACCCCTACAGGACACACCCCTACAGACACACCCCTACAGGACACACCCCTACAGGACACACCCCTACAGGACACACCCCTACAGACACACCCCTACAGACACACCCCTACAGGACACACCCCTTCAGGACACACCCCTACAGGACACACCCCTACAGGGACACACTGAGGAGACAGGAAACGTAGCGGACAGACAGGGGTTCTGACTGGAGATGTTCTCTAAAGAACCCCCTCAAATGAAACGTCCCGGACAGGACCCTGCATTGATTGACTCAGAGTACCCCCACATGGTGATTCTATTTGGTAAGGTCCTCAGTGACATCACCAGTCACAGATGCCAACCCTGACTTACTCTTTGTAAGTCGCTTTGGATAAAAGCGTCTGCTAAATGTAAATGACAACCGCCACCCTCTGTGACCTGTAGATGGCGCCGTTCCCTCCACTTTGCAGTCAGAGTTTTAACAGAGCCCAGCCACACCTTCCAACTTCCTGTCTGCTGTGCTCTACTTCCTGCCAGTGGAGCGCTCCATCTGCTCCCTGCCCCGCGGCGCGGGCTCCTGCTCCGCCTGGACCGCCCGCTTCCACTACGACGTCACCTCCGGGACCTGCCTCCACTTCTGGTACGGCGGCTGCCACGGCAACAGCAACAACTTCCTGACGCGGGCCGAGTGCCAGCGGGCGTGTCCGTCCGCCCCGGGCCCCGCCTCCTCCGGGAGGGCCGTGCCGGGGGGCGGGGCCACGTCCGGGCGACCCGCGGCGGGGGGCGCCTCCTCCTCCGTCTCCACCCCCGGCCGGCCCACGGGGGGGGTCTTCACCGCCCCGGGGGGCTCGGGGGCGTCCCGGCAGGGGGGCAGCGCCGCGTCCCACGCGCACCGCGCCCGGGTCCACCTGCGGCCCCGTCGGCCCGCCCTGGCTGCCGCCCCGCAGAGCGCCGGACCGGCAGCGAGGTAAGACCTCCGCCCTCGCCTGTGGGCCCCCCCCCCCCCCTCCCTAACCTCCACCTCCGGCTGGCTGGCGTAGCCACCGCTCCCCGCCAGGCCGGGACCCCGGGGCGTGGCCAGGGAGCGGCGGCCTGCGAGGGCCTCCTGTGGGGGTCCTCCCCCAGACGAGGTGTCAGCGTGTTTCCTGCTCCAACACGCCCCCAGTGGCGTGGGGCTCATTATAACCTCTGCCTCCTGTTTGCTTAGGCTTAGTACACAGCCCCGCCTCCCTGCTAAAGCTCCTGTACACTCACACGCTCTTATTTTGTTGCCTGCTCTTATATTGAAAAACCTCAGGAGGTCACCTGATCGCTTCACAGCAAACCTCTGGGACACTTTCCTCTGCTTCTCGGGACATTTGGCTACTTCCCCCTGGATGTTTGTGTTGGTCTGTAAATCTCCCACTACCTCACTGTGTCTGTCGCCATCTGTTGTCACATTGGACTGAACTAATAAAGGTTTGTCTGTGATGTTTCATCCTGGTCCCGGTGTCCTTCTGTCTGTCATCACTAAAACACCACGCTCTCTGTCGCCCCTGGGGGTTCTGGGTGTCGTTGCCTCAGTGTTTTCACATTCTGTTCAAGTGTTCCAGCTTCCTCGTTATTATTGACATTATTCATACATGTGTGATGTGAGTTAGGCTTGTTTTGGATCGACCTGTACAGGTTTTACACTGTACAGTTTAATCTCAGACATTTCTCAGTCATTTGTTCTCCAACACGACCGTCCGTTGAGATGCAGTGTCTGTGTCTCAACAGCAGAGGGCAGCATATGAGACAACATCTCCTGGTGCTGCTGGGTTCCTAACTTACAACTCTTCTAGCTTCTACTACTTGCCATTACTCATAATATTATAAATATATATACTTCATTACCAGAGATGATTGATTCATATCATTGATGTGACAAAGAGTCAGCACAGAGTTACCTACTGCTACCTAGTACTGCTGTAATGTCCATATTGACATGCTGGGTCATAAATCTAGAAATGTGATGACATGTGATGACATGTGATGATATGAGATGTTGTCCATATGGCCCAGCCCTCGTCCATCTCAGTGCTGTGGTTCTCCTGTAGTGGGTCAGCAGAACAAACTTACCAGGGTTCTGCTCATACTGCCAATACTGAGGGGGTTCTCTGGGTAGCTGGGGTTATACGGGGCACGTCTGACCTCTGACCTCTGACCTCTCTGACCGACCAATCAGGGCCTGCGAGGGCCTCGTCTTGATG